>JAJOOO010001294.1:0-42287 GCA_029582685.1 Solanum piurae | reverse complement strand
ATTGTGTGACTTATGTTGTCTAGGTATACACCAAAGCTCGACGGTTCAAAGATATCAAATCTACCGATTGACTGAGTATATCCGATATATGTTCACTATGGAAAGTTCAAAGGGAAACCCACTTATCCAGATGCAATCAATCCTTACTTACGAATCACATAGTTTTTCATGCATATGTTTTAACAATAGCCATTCCCTATTCATGTGGAGGATTGTTGGGTTTTAAAGGTGTGAAAAGGAAATGAAGGGTTGTGACTCTCCTGAAGGGTTGTGACTATGCCGAAGGGTTGTGACCTTTATGAAAGGTTGTGTCCTTTCAAAGGGTTGTGACCGTTTGAAAGGTTGTGCTTTTTCCAAAGTGTTGTGACCTTTCTGAAAGGTTGTCTTCTTTCCAAAGGGTTGTGACCTTTACCCTTTGTTGGCTATAAATAGAGAGGCTTTCTCTCATTTTTTTGCATCGAAATTCTTCCCTTCTTTTGCATACATTTCTTACAAAGCAAAATCGATCGATCGTGTCTCTGTGTGTGATTCGTTGTTGTCATTTTGAGTTCGTTGAAATTATCGAAGTTTGAGCTACCGCTACTTCTTTAATGGTTAATCCGTTTTATCTTGGGAGGAATTAATCTGCAACCTTGGCTACTTGAGGGGATTAAATTTCTTAAGGACACACAATGAGTTATGTGGACTCAGATAGTTCTTTGTGTTTTTATTTTCATCTTTTATTACTTCTGGTTTGCTAATCTGAATACACGAGATAACATTAACATCATAGTATATTTTTTTCTTAATAAACAAACCTTTTATTTAAAAAATATTTAATAATAAAAATGTAATTTTCTTAAGTTCTAATTCTTCCAAAATATTTATTTTGTGATTTTATCATTTTCTTATTTCTATAGTTGAATTTTTTATTTCTTCTATATATCTTAACGAATTTTTAAAATAAATTTACTGGTATTTTACATAAATGTGCAAAGCGCAGCCAAATTCCCTAGTGAGAAAATAAGTTAGAAATCCACTTGTTTTTCACGAAAACATTTTCTAGGAAAACATTTTTCATGGAAAATGTGTGTGATTGGTATGAAGGAAAACATTTTCTGAAAAAAGTTTTTTAAGTTTCTCATGTTTGGTTGGATTAAATATATTGGAAAATGTTTTCCAAATCAACTTATTTTCCTCAAATTTAATGAAAATGACTTTCCTTCAAAAATTAAGGAAATAATTTTCCAAAACTCTCCTCCAAACTCAAATTACACTTTTTTTCTTACCCCCAACCCTCCCCATTCAAAAAAAGTTAAAATATTAAAATTGTCTTTTTTTTAAAAAAAAAAACAATCTATTTTGTCTCTACCCTGGCCCCCTACCCCCAAATCAGCCCCGCACAACCCACCCCCACCTCCCAACACAAAAAAAAATAACAACTTAAAATTTTATTTTTGAAAAATAGTTAAAATTTAAATTTTTTTGATATTTTTTTCCCCACCCAATCCCTGACTACCCTTACCCCGCTCACCAAAAAAAAAAGTTTATTTTTGAAGAAAAAAAATTAAGAATTTCCAATTTTTACTTTCTTTAACTCACACCTATCTCAACCCCTTACCACCTCCACACAGCCCCCACCCCAAAACAAAAATTTAAAGTTTGTCTTTAAAACATATTTTTAATTAAAAATTTTATTATTTTACCCTACCCACCCCCCACCCCACAAAAAAAATTCAAGTTTATTTTTAAAAATTATTTTCAAATTTAAAAAAAAAAAAACCAAATCCTACCCCGATCCCCCCACCCCAACCCCCCCCCCCTCGACACACACACACAAAAGAAATTTAAAATTTTGTTTTCTTAAAAAAAGTTTAAATCTCAGTTTTAAAGTTAGGTCCCGAGTTGGGTGTGATTGGATACTGATTCAAAAGTTGGGGTCGACATTTTGATTTGAAAGTCGAATCTTAGGTCTCGCATTGATTGTCAGTTGTCGGGATCGGATCCTAATTTGGAAGTAGTGTCTTGATTCGAGTATCGAAGTCGAAATCCGAATTGATGGATCGCGTTCAAGTTTGGGTGTCGGGGTCAGGTCCTAGGTCGAATATCCAGTCTAAATTCAAATGTCGGGTCTCGAATCAAAAGTTGGGGTCAAGTCCTAGTTGGATTTCAGATCTATCGTCGGGGTTGTGTTCTTGTTCATGTGTCGGGGTCATGTCCTAAATCGATTATCGAGATTGGTTTCCGATCAAAAATTATTTTCTACTCTCTAGTAAAAAATAAAAAATATTTTTCGAAAACTATTTTTTACTCACCAACCAAACATGAGAAAATAATTCAAAAATCCACTTGTTTCCAGGAAAATATTTTCATGTCACACCAAACATCCTATATATTCCTTTATTACCTCCCATGTATCCTGAGAGAATGCATGGGTGATTTTATATTTTTTAGGTGTAAAAGTCAATTGCTAAGTGTGAGAAGTGTATTGGATATGAGTTAAAATCATAATTAGGAAGCTCTAGCACAAAGTTGAGTGGAGAGCTTCCCTAATGATTAAGTTTTCGTGTAAGTTCATTTATGAGTCAACTTCAAACAAGATTATCTCCTAGAATATGAATAATTATGTGGCTCGTAACCTATCAAATTAAAGGTATTTGACTGTAATTTCCAACACAACAAACTGTTTGTCAATCTGACTTCTAAGTAAAGTGTTATACATATTTTAGTATTTTACTAAGGACAACCAGATTGGACTTGCGGATGCACGCCTTGTAGCATGAGCGCGTCGTGCCTGGATACTTTTCCAGTATCTAAGTTACAATATTTATTCATTCAAGTTGGGGGTTCACTAGGAAACTCATCTTAGACAACTTAAGGCTTATTTTAACTCAAATTCTCTCATCTCCTCCATATTTAACACCAAGGTTTGTTCCTCCGATGTAACTCAAGTGTTTCTAAGAAAATCTCAAACTCTAATCGTGAATTCATAACAATATTCTAACATCAAATTTGTAACATCCCAAAAAAAATTAAGTTAAGACTCGAACCATTATTCATTGTGAATAAGATTGTACCGAGTGATTCTAAATTTTCTTAGGTGTTAAGGTCACAAGAATCCTCTAGCCTAAAGTTGAGTTGAAAGTTATATTACCGATTGAGTTTCACTATAAGATTTTACTTGGGTCAACTTCAAACGACCATATTTTTAAGCACATAATGAGTTAGGTGGCACATGACCTACCAAATTGAAGGTACTTGAGTCCTCTTTCCAACGCCACCAAGTTTGCTTAATTTTGAGCTCAGAGAAAAAAGTTATGCCCGTTTGAGTGAAGTCTCTCTAGTTAAGGAATCTCATTCATTTTTCCTCACCCAATTAAGGGTCTAATCATATGCAAAACCACTCTTTGTCGTTCCTAAATACTTAGAAAAATAAGAGAAGAGTTCAATGGGAGAAAGAGCTAGGTTTTGAGCGTTCGTCAGGATCCCGTCAATTTTCACTAAGAACATTGTTCTTTCCATGTATGTAAGGCTTATCACAGTGTTGGACTTGTTCGTCCTTACGCCATAGATCTAATTCATCCATGAAATTGTTGTATTTAAAAGATTCTTGAGTAGTTCTTGATTTTAGTTTCATTCTTTAACAATGGAGGTTTTGAGTTTCTTGGGTTGAGGACCTTTAGTATGAGTTGTGTTTCTTAAAGTATTGTACGAAATTCTCATGTAACCGTGTAGGGTTTGAGAAATAAGAAGAGTTTAGGAGAAAATTTTCAATTCTAAACAAGTTTGAAGCTTGAATTTTATCAAGAAAATTCGTCGAAGTTGTTGGGGAAAGGCTGGGGCGGTGCGCCAAGAGTCGCTGATGTTTGTGTAATCAAAACACAACCTCCAATTCAAGTGTTTACAATCGTACAATAGTAATATAACCCAACCGAACGGGTTAGGGTTGAGTCCCAAGGGAGCGGTTCTGAGAATTAGAGGTCAAGCGCGAATTTGCTTTAGTCAACCATAGCTAAAAAAATTATCGAGTAAAAACATTATAAATTAAAGGATTTGACACAAGTGTCAATTATCAATGAGGGGTTTTGTAGCAATTAACAGCTAAAAGCAGCAAAAATAAGAGGATACGAATTAGAAGACAGGGATTCTTGGGATGCGATAGGAAAACAGGATAGACTAAATTATTGGGTACATGTTTTTGTTAGTAAATTGTTGAGTATTTGTGACTAGGCTAGATTTTAGTGGGGGTAAATTCTCTCTCGAGCAACTTACCCCGAATTAATTTGGTTTCTCTAGAACACCGAGTTGTCGCTTTAAGCACAACCTCCGCCTTAGCCCATTCACTCTCTTGAGCTGAATGTGTGGGAGAAGGACTAGGGTTCACTCTCTCGAGATGAACCCATGTCGACCCAATACCACCGGCTATCAATTTAGTAGTCTTAGTTTTACGACCTCTCTCTCGAGCAAGCCAAAAATACTAAGATGGAATCGTATTTGCAACTACAACTCCATTAAGTTCATACACAACTACTAAATGAAATCACATTTAAACAACAAATAAACCATCAACAAGCAAGACCTAACAAATAATCTAACCCATATTCACAAAATCACACCCCAAGAATTGGGGTTTTAGCTAGACATGCTAAAGAGATAAAAATCATTACCAAAAAGGTGTTACCATCAAATGGGTATGATAGAAAATGTCTTTAAACACGTCAAAGATGAAGATTCTTGGAAACCCACACCCAATTTCTTGGAGTTGAAACCCTTTGAATCTTCAAGCTCAAGAACAATGTCTTCTAAAACTTAGAACTTAGAAAAATAAAATGTTGTATCTGAAATTGCATACTAGGATAATAATTTAAACTAGTATTTATAGTTGTCTAAAAATGTGCTACGAAGGATGACTCGGCGAAGTTAGTCGGGATCGCTGATGCGCTCGGCGATCCTCCCTTTGGTCTACCTCATCGCCTTTCAGCTCTTGCCTTCAGCATCTTCGCGTTTTGGATCATTGGGCGATATAGTACTGCCTTGCGGAACTGTTCAGCGACATACCGACTGCTCCTTTTTATCACCGACTTGATCTTTTCCTTCAGGGCTCAGCACACTGGAACTTTGGGCGAGGTAAAGGCCATTCCGCGACTCGCCGAATGCATTAGGCGATCCTCAGGCCTTCTTTTCTTCGTCTTTTCAGCCGTTTCGTTTCTTTTTGCCAAGTAGTATCCATGCTTTACCTCAAACTCTAAATACCTGAAACTTAAGGATTTACATCAGTTATTGAGACAAAATATGCATTTGAGGACACTAATTCTATTAAAAACAAGCCCTAAATGAGTCCAAATTGTGGACTCATCAACACCCCCAACTTAAACACTTGCTTGTCCTCAAGCAAACTCAAGTTCAGCAGTTCAAAAAGGATGTCTCCAACAGTGCTACACAAGATTCAATCATGAATGCACACAACAAGACTCGATTTACCTATGCAAAGATTCAAGTTGTGACTCACCGTTATCAAAGAATCTCATGCTCACAATACTTGTTTCAAATGCAAGTTCAAGCTCAACCTAAGTGTTCAAATGCCCTTACACAAAGAATGATTCCATATTCACAGACAATGGTTCACAATTTAAAGCTCTGGAATCAAATGCAATGCTCACACTCACAAAGAAGAACATTATGCATGCTTTCACCCATAGGTTTGCCCGTATTTTCTAATAACATTTGTTTCAGCTCACTCAAGATCAAGAAGGTCTTTTCAAGGCTTGTAATGGGGCTGAGTGCAAAGGTATGGCCTTTTAGGCTCAGTGACTTTCATCCTCATGAAATGTGATGCTCACAACACTTATTTTCCTCTTCCTTCATCATTTTATTTAGTGCTCATAAGTCATCCTATTATTCACTTTCCATGGATTGCTTGGAAACCCCATTTCTTTTGTACTTTATTCCACAACTTTTCTTTTTCATTATTTTCTTCTCTTTTTCTCATTTTTTGTATGGAGGGGTTCCATTTTTCTCAACACCATGGGTTAAAGGGGACTTTCCTTACACTTCTTGACTTGCCCTTATCTTTTCACCACACCCCCAACTTAGGCTTTCGGCCTAAGTTAGCTATTCAATCAACCACAAATCAAGAGGATTATAGGTAGTGGATTTAAGAAAGGTTATATTTTCATCAAGTTTCTTCCAAAGAAAGGTAAGGCTCAAAAGGTGTTCAAAAGAGGTCCACACACTCACAAGGTAGGTCACAAAAGAGGTATATGTCAAATTGGCTCACACTCTTCGAAGTTGCCTAAGATCATATCAAGAGATAGCCTTACTTAGTCAACCGAACCAACGGAGCAAATTCTAGGTGTTATCATGCATGGTTCACAATAAGCTCATCATACAAGGCATCGACATCAAAGTCAAACAAGACTTCACACTTTCGCTAGTGTGCAACGATCATCACAAGAGACTCGATTTGATAATTGGCTAGTCACAACGAGATGTAAAGAGTTCACATATTGTCTATGCAACTTCATTTGGCCTCATCGTAGCCGCACATTCATGTTTGTTCGATTATTAGCACTATTCGAGTCATCGGTATTATCAAAACCGATACTCAAATTGGCACAAAAACAGCCACATTCAATCACAAAATAAGTTCGGAAGGGGTCAAAATCATTTTTCAATTAATATAAGGAGCCATCAGCTCAAACATCCATAAAAAGCAGTGTCAACACAATATTAGTTCACCACCCAAAATATATAATCAAAACAGAGTCATAAAAGATCAAACAAAAGGTGAGCCTCACCCTACCACAAACAAAAATCATTTGTCCTCAAATGCAAATAAAAATTATCCAACAATGAAGTAAAGAAAAATGGAGAGGTAGGTAAAGAGGGGGTCATGTCTACTCAGTCACTCCGTCTGTCTGGGCATCAGTGCCTAGCGTCACCTCAAGAGGTATAGCAACGCCAGTTTTATCAAGGTCTGTTGATTGCGAGTCCGCCAAAAAGACATGCATAACTCTGCAGAATCCCCGGGCCCATGAAGGAATGTTAGGGTTTGGGGGAATGGTATTCCTGGCAGAAGTGTGATTCTTGCTCTTGTCTTTCCCACTAGTTGTGGGCAGTTCCGTGGCTTTGCCTTTTTAACGTGGCTGCATCTTCCTTTATAGAAATCCCTTTTGACTTCTCTTGGGCTTGTATTATTCTTTCAGCGGCTTTCGATTTAGTCATGTCAGCAAAATCTTGAAGAGAAGTTAGAGAAACTTAAACAAAAGTACAGCAAAATACTTGCAGTCAGATGTGCCAAGCCACTCGGTGAACCGCCGACAACTTTTGGCGAGCAAGGAAAGGCTCACCGAAAGTTATAGTGCAAAAAGTGCTCAGAAGAGCAGATAAAAGGCTATCAAGAATACTTTCGGCGAGTCGCCGAGTACTTTCGGCGACATCAGGCTTCTCGCTGAAAGTTACAGAATCAACTATCAAATATAGCACAAAATTAAAGATGAGGCGGGGACATTAGGCGAAGCACCGAGTAGTTCGGCGAGCTCGACTTAGCTCGTCAAATGGCCTAATGTGCCTATTTTCAACCCATCGCCTCGAATTCAACCCCGCAACTCCAGAAAACATAATTAAACCATGCACTAGTTTGATCAAAGCATGACCCATAACACCTAAACACTAACCTTTGAATTTTAATCCATTTTAAGGCATGTAATTTAAGGAAATCAAAAGTCACAACCACTCGAGCAAGATTATCACATTACATCAGGCATTTTAATAGTCTAATTTATCAGAGAGGCCCAGCACACAATCAACACGATAAGATCACTTGCAAATGAGTACGATTTTCAATAAACTGAACTCGGGGTATAGAAAACCAATATTTGTTGTCGATTATGAGGAAAATTTGAAGCGATAGGCAGCAATGTAATCCAACTCCGAGCACAAATCAACACTAAAAATACTCTTAACAAAGCAGGAAATATTGAAACTAGAGTGCGGGTGTGAGTTTGTGAAAGTAAACAGTGAGGGAAAGAGAAAGAATTAGAACTTTTTAAACCTTTGGACTGCAAGACCGTCCAGTTCTCACCCATTCGGCGACGCTAGTCTCACTCGCTGATCCACTCGGTGACACGCCGAGTGTTCATTACCTCGCCGATTTTTACAGGACCTTCAGTCAAGGTGAGGTTCCAACCGGCGGTCTACATCGGTATCGCCAACATGGTCGGTGACTCGCCAATAATTTCCTGGGCTCGCCGAGTTTTACAGACTCCAATGTAAATTAGTTTTGAGTCTAACAGCTGCTTGGGTCGGGGTCGCTGATTTCTTCGGCGTTTTGCTGACTGGACCGGTTGCTCGCCATCCTGCACTTTTTCAACACTTTCCATACTTTCACCTGCACGAACGACATATCATTATTTTCCAAAATAAAAATAAAGCAATAAAGGGTTTTGGGTTGCCTCCCAAACAGCGCCTTAGTTAACGTTGTGGCACGACGCAAGTCAACCATCGCATCTCATTCTTGGGGTTTGTCATAGTGTCACTAGGCAATCCCCCTTGTTGTTGCGGATTCAAATGCGATGAAATCTGACCCATCTAGGTTTCTAACTGCTTAATCGAGATGGAATAGGAGGTAATGTCTGGCTGAGGGTCGACACATCTTCTTTTATCTCTTTTAAGGTCTTATCTGACCCCTCAACTTTGTTGAGGATATGAGAAAGCATATCCTCAGACCTGCCACCTTCCGAATCCTTCTGCTTCTGGCGCTCGTGGGGAGGCACATATATATCCTTCTCCCCATCCTTCCAATTGGGATTTTGATCCCTCCATCCACGATTTTGATCTATCCAACCTTTATCCCTAGCCCAACCTTAGTTACCACCCTACCTTGGGTAGTTTGACCGATAACCACTGCCTTGGTTGGCTAGAAAATTCACCTCTTCATTATACAAGGCTTTAAACTTGGACTCCTCCGGATTATCACGCTCGACACCCACAACATTGACACCTCGAGCACCATCTCCCATGACATTTTTAGACAAAATGTCAAGTT
This sequence comes from Solanum piurae, assembly GCA_029582685.1. Taxonomy (NCBI): domain Eukaryota; kingdom Viridiplantae; phylum Streptophyta; class Magnoliopsida; order Solanales; family Solanaceae; genus Solanum; species Solanum piurae. Next base: position 33,262 of record JAJOOO010001294.1, on the reverse strand, counting down.
GTGTCATGATCGTGGCCATGTTTTGGTCCCTCTCTCGATCTTTTTCCATCTACTCCTTGGTCAATTTGAATGTAAGATGGAGAGTTGATCTTCACGGGTGTACCAAGCCCGATTTATCATGGTCATGCTAACCAATAGTTGAGTTGCTATCACGTAAGGCAGTTGCATCAAACCTCCTAGAGAAAGTTGGTCAGCAACACCCTTGTTCACCGAGTCTAGGCTCCGGTAGAAATACTGCAGCAATATGTTGTCAGGCAAATCATGAGTTAGACATTGGAGCACCAACTTCTTGAATCGCAGCCAAGTCTCGTGAATTGGTTCACCCTCCAAACACTTAAAGCTTTGGATATTGTTTCGAAGAATCATCATCTTCGAAGGAGGAAAAAATTGCACATTAAATGCGGTGACCAACTCCTCCCACGAAGTGATTTATTCACGTGGCAATTCAGCTAGCCACTTGCATGCTTCTCCCATCAAAGAATATGGGAACAACCGTAAACAAACCGACTCCTAGGATATATTCTTGAAAGATAATGGTCCGCACACATTCATAAAATTTCAAATGTGCTCATGAGGGTCTTCATGAGTTAATCCACTGAAAATCCCATTTAGCTGCAAGAGTTGCAACATAGTACTCGTGAAGTGGAATACAACATTCCCTTCGGCAAGAGGCAAGCGAATGGCACCAATACCACCCATGAGATGGGGGTCAATAGCATGAAGCTCATTTACATCGTTAAGGTTTTCGATGTCGTCTTGATGGCCTACTTGGCTGCCATTGTTGTCGCTCACACTCACACTTCCTGAATTATTCACACAAACAAACAAAGCAAAACTAAAATTAGGTAAGTAAACTACGACTAACAAAAGCGAAATTTGACTCAACTCAAAATTTTCAAGTAACACCACTCCCCGGCAGCGGCGCCATTTTGATATTTGTGTAATCAAGACACAACTTCCAATTCAAGTGTCTACGATCGTGCAATAGTAATATAACCCAACCGAATGGGTTGGGGTCGAGTCCCAAGGGAGCGGTTCTGAGAATTAGAGGTCAAGCGCGAATTTGCTTTAGTCAACCATACCTAAAATATTTATCGAGTAAAAATACTATAAATTAAAGAGTTTGAGACAAGTGTCAATTATCAATGGGGGATTTTGTAGCAATTAACAACTAAAAACAGCGAAAATAAAAGGATATGAATTAGGAGACGGGGATTCTTGGGATGTGATAGGAATGCGGGATAGACTAAATTATTAGGTAGATGTTTTTGTTAGTAAATTATTGAGTATTTGTGACTAGGCTAGACTTTAGTGAGGTAAATTCTCTCTCGATCAACTTACCCCGAATCAACACGGTTTCTCTCGAACACCGAATTGTCGCTTTAAGCACTGCCTCCACCTTAGCCCATTCACTCTCTCGAGCTGAATGTGTGGTAGAAGGACTAGGGTTCACTCTCTCGAGCTTAACCCATGTCGACCCAATACCACCGGCTATCAATTTAGTAGTCTTAGTTTTACGACCTCTCTCTCGAGCAAGCCAAAAACACTAAGATGGAATCGTTTTTGCAACTATAACTTCATTAAGTTCATACACAACTACTAAATGAAATCACATTTAAACAACAAATAAACCATCAAAAAGCAAGACCCAACAAATAATCTAACCCATATTCACAAAATCACACCCCAAGAATTGTGGTTTTAGCTAGACATGCTAAAGAGATAAAAATATTTACCAAAAGGTGTTACCATCAAATGGGTACAATAGAAAATGTCTTTAAACACGTCAAAGATGAAGATTCTTGGAGACTCACACCCAAATTCTTGGAGTTCAAACCTTTTAAATCTTCAAGCTCAAGAACAATGTCTCCCAAAATTTAGAACTTAGAAAAATAAAATGGTGTATCTGAAATTGCATACTAGGATAATAATTTAAACAAGTATTTATAGTTGTCTAAAAATGTGTTGCAAAGGATCACTCGGTGCAGTTATTCGGGATCGCCGATGCACTCGGCGATCCGCCCTTTGGTCTACCTCATCGCCTTTAAGCTCTTGCCTTCAACATCTTCGCATTCTGGATCATTGGGCGATATAATACTGCCTCACAGAATTGTTCGGTGAAACGCTGACTGATCTTTTTCATCGCCGACTTGATCTTTTCCTTCAGGGCTCAGCACACTGGAACTTTGGGTGAGGTAAAGTCCATTCGGCGACTCGCCGAATGCATTAGGCGATCCTCAGGCCTTCTTTTCTTCATCTTTTCAGCTGTTTTGTTCCTTTTTGCCAAGTAATGTCCATGCTTTGCCTCAAACTCCAAATACCTGAAACTTAAGGATTTACATCAGTTATTGAGACAAAATATGCATTTGAGGACACTAATTCTATTAAAAACAAGCCCTAAATGAGTTCAAATTGTGGACTCATCAGTCGCTGGGCCAATTTTTCCTTGTTTCATCCGGCGCATATTCCTATGAGTTGTGTCTATGTTTCCCTTCTTTATATTTGCTCCTAAAGGCTCCATTCACCCTTGAGAGTTCCTACATGTACTAATCACATATCTTAATTTACATTCAAAACTAAAGTGAGTTTAAGAGAAAAACTCAAGAACTTTTATTGAATTGATTCGTTCATGTCTATATTTCAACATGAACCATATGAATTGATTGTCTTTGAGATGAGTAGTATTATTGTGTCTTTTAGTTCTAAGTATTGAGATTTCTATATCGTCATTGAGAACCTTGAATTGCTTCGTTCATGTTTATATTTGAGCATAAACCCTATTTTGAGTTACAAATCTTGAGAGTATTTTAAAGTCAATACTTGTGTTTTAAACTTAGTTTTTGAGGAAAGTTAAAGAGACATTTTGAGAAAAGTTTAAGGGAACTAAGTATTCCCAAATGTATCATTTTTACATTGAGAAAAGAAAAAGTTTTATTTCTAAAAAGAGTTTATGAGCTCAAAGATACTTCATATTAGTTACCTTTTTTAAGAGGATAGTTTGAGTTATTATCTCAAACCAGAGAAAGAGTATGTTTTATACATTTAAGCATGAGTATATATTTATTGGGAGTAGTATTGAGCACCGATATGGGAATAATTTCAGGCAACTGACATTTCTCATACACCATGTAGCCAACATGGGTGAAAGATCATACTTTTTAGATGAATCCTTAGTGCCTTAGGGCAGAGCTTAGTGGATCCACTTAGTTGAGGTGTTTTATACCCCGGCAAGGTATAGGACAGTTATGTCAGCGTGGGAGAGACGTTGTATCATCACATAGCTCATAGTGATGGTTGTCGGTTTGAGAATATCTCAAATAAGAGTAAAGAGTATTTTATTATATTTTTATACATCATTGAGTTTATATCTTCTATTTTATAATGTTTTAAGCGTTGCATCTCTTGTTATTGCTTTTGTATTAGAATTGAGTTGAGGTTAGTATTTCTCTTAGTCTTGTCAATTTAGTTATCTATTATTTCAGTTCTCTTTGCATGCTCGTACATTCAATGTACTGATGTCATTCAACCTTCATCTTATAATGATGCAGATACAGGTGTTCAGGATCATCAACAGGTGCTTCATTGAGTTTGTTTGACATTCCAGTTAGCTTTGGTGAACCTCATTGTATTCCGAATGACTTCTCATTTACTTTCCAATTAGCAATACTCATCTTTTTATAGTAAAGGCTTCATAGATAGAAAGTGTCGAGGTGATCATGTCTTTCATCATTTACTTTTTTTTGAGTTGTTTTATAAACTATAAGTATTTCTATTGATTATTTTTCAGACTTTATGAGTTGAGTATTTGAGTTTAACGAATCTCATTCGACTTTAAATCTATTATTGCTTGAGATTGTTTTCCGCTTATAGTCAGCCCAGATGAAGGTTCGCTTGGGGACCAGAAATAGTTCTCGAGTGTCGGCCACATCCACGGTGTAGGCTCATATCGTGACAAATTTGGTATCAGAGCACAGATTTCAAGTGTCATAGGATGTCTATGAAGTCACTTTGGTAGGATCTTATTTATGTTTGTGAGGGCCCCACTCATATAAATGAGGAACTACAAACATTAAAAAAAATCCCTTTTTTCATACTCTAAATCATGCAATAGAACTATGTCATAAGGAACTTATTCAAACTCGTGTGTTTCTCAGATCCATTCGACTACCCCTCATTCTCAATGTAGTTGAAAAGCAAAGCCCAGATCCTTATCGATGAGTTCCTCCCAAAAAAAAGTCTTGAAAAAGTCATGAGACTATAGAGCGGCTTGAGAGAAGCCTGTGAGTGAGATTAAGTGTTAAGATTCGAAATAATGCACTCCTATTCATATGAATCGTGCGTTTGAGCTAAAAGTGGGATGTACTCCAGACTCTCTTCTCTAAGTCTTGCTTCAGTTGATACCCTTTAAGAGGGGAGTATGTTTTAGAGCTTGGGTAGTATTTTCACCCGAAAAGATAGTATGAGTTATGTGTTATAAGCAGTAGTAGTAAAAGTGCCCAAAGTTAGAAGAATGTATGCAGAGGTATAGTAATCTAAGGAAGGGAGATACTGATGAGGAAAATTATGTTGTTGTAGTCATGTACCCAATTAGTTATTAATAAGGAGTTTTCCCTTACTGGTAGACTAAGACATGATGAGTTTGTGTAGATTTCATGATAGAAGGTAGAGTAGGAGTTACTAGTATGGATGAGTTAGAGAATACTTTAACCAGAACGGAGTTTATGTTGATGTATCATTGTGCTAATAAAGACCAAGTATATGTATTGAATAGAAGAGCAGAGTATTCATGAGGTGATAGACCTAAGCTAGGCTTATGATTTTTAAGGGAGAGCCCATGATATTCAGAGAGTTATAGAACTAATTAGGCAATGATGTATAGTGAATAGGTAAATAGTACTTAAGTTATGAAAGGAACTGTGACGGTAATCTATAACTATGTAGACTAGAAGATAAAGATTGATTATTTATCATGAGATCTTAGTGGGTGAGTGTTTCTTAATCATATCTAGTAGTTGTAAGTTAGTGTAGTAAGCGAGAAATTATATTTATATATGTGTTTAGTAACAGACACAAATCTTGAATTCGGGGTGAGTGTCGTGATAAAAAAGGATGGCAACATGAGGGTGATGATGTTAGTTCAAGATTTGATCTAGTAGGTTTGACATAAAATAGGTGAGAAATTAAGCTGTTACTTTTTTATAAGTGTGAGTGGTACAAGTGTAGTATTATAACTCTTAGATGAGAGCAAAGGAGTATGGCTAAGTCAGTAGATTAGCAAGAGCATTAGAGGTGTACCTGAGATCGTATGTAGTCAGATGAGGTTCCAATTATGTTTATGATTTTCCATGTGTTCCTAGATAGTATATTTGAGCTGTCAATATGAAATAAGGTGATGTAAGCATTATTCTTCCCTTAAGAGTTAGATTAAGCGGCTTTATAAGTCAATGCGGGTAATAGTTATAGAAAGTCTTTTATAGAAGCCAAAAGAAGTTACGAGAAGTACCTTAGAAAGAGGTCTTAGAAGAAGTCTTAGTACCTGCTTATGGAGAGTTCAGTAGCCATGAGATAAGTCTTTCCTGGGTATTAGAGTAAAGGGAATGTAGACGAGTTTAGAGATGATGGAATAGATTCATAGCTTTCAGGTGTCAGCTTTAGACCTAAGGGAGAGATGATAAGATGAGAAACCAAGTCAAGTGTTGAGAATTATGTAGTGCTATCTTCAGACAGAGTTAAAGTGATATATCGATCCATTCATACTCTAGCGTATTCCTCAAAGTTCAGTCGTTACAACATATGGTTGATGCCTCTAATATCATAATTGTGTCTATGACCTATGCTCACACACTTCAGATAGATTCACATCTATGCTCAGTTCCCAGAATGAGGGGCAAATACTTTATCCCATTGATCTCAATCTTACACCATAAATTTATAGATATCAACCTCATGATATGAACTTATTCATATAAGCACTCATGTCACATAGTATGCTCAGTCTCGCAAATTCATGATTTGATCTTAATGGCTAGCAAAATAATGTTATGTCATGTGTATTCTTATATCAGAACTCTCGAATGAATCGTGTTTATGATCTTTCTCCCTAGATCCCTTTCAGTGATCCTTTTTAGTTAGAGAGGGATGTGGATGATAATAGTTGAGTGATGATAAAAGGCAAAAAGGTTGATGTTTCTTATGTTGGTAGCAGTAGTGTGCTTATTCCATCTAAGGTTATAAAGGTGGAGGAAGAGTGAATGAAATTTTACTATGAATAATAGTTATGTGAGAGTAGTTAGTTAGTTCCTGATAGTAATGGGTGAAATTTCAGTTGGTAGAGATGATGAGAGAATGACAAATTCTTAGAAAGTTGATTAGTAGGAGTCCATGGAGTGGTTAAGGTGCTAATCTTGAATGGGTATTGTTAACATATGGACAAATGTGTGATACATTAAGTGTTTCTTGATATGAGCTCAAGGTTAGATGAATGTAGTGGTAAGTAGTAGTATTCTTGGGATGAGATTTCCTATAGAAGTATAGAACTTGAATCTCATGTTTAGCATCTTGTGATATAGAGATCAGGCTTGAACACATTAAGAGCGGAAAATTAAACTTAGACCTTGGTAAGATTAGTCATAAACCCTTGTATGGGTTATGAGTTGCAGCTTATGAGGTGTGGTATTGATAAGGAGGAAATCGTTTAGAGGTGTTGCTACGCTTGAAATCTAGTAGTTGTATTGCTTAAGGTGTAATAATATTATTCTTACTTCATGCCCAGATTCCCTTTGTCTCATGTAAAATAACTTCAAATAGAGCTTGGCTATGTTCAAACTCATTTCGCTCTTGACTGATGTGCCAAAGACAGTTCCAAACTACTAGAGAAATCAGTTTTGCCTATGTTAGTAGGCAAGTTTAGAAGTCAAAAAGATAGTAAGAGGAACCATTTCCAATCCCAGTCCACCCGTCATTCGAGGACGAATGATCCCAAGGGGGAGATATTGTTCCCAAAAATTTCTAAGTTAAAACTCAAACCATTCTTTATTGTGAATAAGATTGTACCGAGTGATTCTAATTTTTCTTAAGTGTTAAGGTCACTAGAATCCCCTAGCCTAAAGTTGAGTTGAAAGTTTCCTTACCGATTAAGTTTCACTGTGAGATTTTACTTGAGTCAACTTCAAACGACCATATATTTTAGCACATAAAGAGTTAGGTGACCCATGACCTACCAAATTGAAGGTATTTGAGTCCTCTTTCCAACGCCGCCAAGTTTGCTTAATTTTGAGCTTGGAGTAAAAAGTTGTGCATGTTTGAGTGAAGCCTCTCTAGTTAAGGCATCTCATTCATTTTAGAAAAGGGTATTTTTGTCTTTTCCTTTTTCCACTAGGCCTAGCACGTTTTTTCTCACACAATTAAGGGTCTAATCAAATGCTAAACCACTCATTGTCATTCCTAAACACTTAGAAAAATAAGAGAAGAGTTCAAGAGGAGAAAGAGTTAGGTTTCGAGAGTTTGTCAAGATCCTATCAATTTTGCAAAGAACATTGTTCTTTCTAGGTATGTAAGGCTTCTCATAGTGTTGGACTTGTTCGCCCTCACACCATACATCTAATTCATCTATGAAGTTGTTGTATCTAAAAGATTCTTGAATAATTCTTAATTTTAGTTTCATTATTTCACAATAGAGGTATTGAGTTTCTTGGGTTGAGGATCTTTAGTATGATTTGTGTTTCTTAAAAGTATTGTATGAAATTCTCATGTAAACGTGTTGGGTTTGAGAAACAAGAAAGGTTTAGGAGAAATTTCTCAATTCTAAACTAATTTGAAGCTTGAATTTTACCAAAACAATTAGTCGAAGTCGCCCGAGAAGGGCAGAGGCGGCGTGCCAACAATACGCTAGGAGTGCTGGGGTGACACGCCAACACTACACCCGAATTCAGCCCCAGTACTTTAGGGCCTGGCGCAGCGCGCCAGCAGTATTGCAGGAGTGCTGGGCGACGCACCAGCAATACGTCAGGAGTCGCTGGGCCATTTTTTCTTTGTTTCATCTGGCACATTTTCCTTTAAGTTGTGGCTAGGTTACCCTTATTTGTATTAGCTCCTAAAGGCTCCATTCACCCTTGAGAGTTCCTACATGTCTTAATTTACATTGAAACTAAAGTGAGTTTAAGAGAAAAGTTCAAGAGCTTTTATTGAGTTGATTCGTTCATGTCTATATTTCAGCATGTACCCTATGAATTGAGTGTCCTTGAGATGAGTAGTATCATTGTGTCCATGAGTATCGAGTTTTCTATATCGTTATTGAAACCCTTGAGTTGCTTCGTTCATATTTATATTTGAGCATGAACCCTATTTTGAGTTACAAATTTTGAGTCTTTTAAAGTCAATACCTGTGTTTTAAACTGAGTTTTTGAGGAAAGTTAAAGAGACATTTTGAGAAAAGTTTAAGGGAACTAAGTATTCCCAAATGTATTAATTTTACATTGAGAAAAGAGGAGCTTTGATTTCTAAAAATAGTTTATCATTCAAAGATACTTGAGAGTAGTTACATCTTTTAAGAGGATAGTTTGAGCAATTATCTCAAACCAGAGAAAGAGTATGTTTTATTCATTTGAGCATGAGTATATTTTTATTAGGAGTAGTATCACATTGATATGGGAATGAGTTCAGACAACATACATTCCTCATAAACCATGTAGCCAACATTGGTAAGGGATCATACTTCTTAGATGAATCCTTAGTTCCTTCGGAAAGAGCTTAGTGGATCCACTTAGTTGAGGTGTTATATACCCCGGTAAGGTATAGAATAGTTATGGCAGCGTGGGTGAGATGTTGTATCATCACATAGCTCATAGTGATGGTTTTCGGTTAGAGAATATCTCAAATAAGAGGAAAGAGTATTTTATTGCATTTTTATACATCATTGAGTTTATATCTTCTGTTTTATAATGCTTTAAACATTGCATATCTTGTTATTTCTTTTGTATTGGAGTTAAGTTGAGGTGAGTATTTCTCTTAGTCTTGTCAGTTCAGTTATCTATGCTTTCAGTTCTCCTTTCATACTCATGCATTCAATGTACTGATGTCATTCGACATGCATCTTATAATGATACAGATACAGGTGTTCAGGATCATTAACAAGCGCTTCATTAAGATCGTTTGACATTCCAGTTAGATTTAGTGAGCCTCCTTGTATTCTAGAGGACTTTTCATTTACTTTCTAGTTAGTAGTTTTGAGGTGTCGTGGGTCTTGTTCCGACACTAATCTTTTTATAGTAGAGGCTTCATAGATATACAGAGTCGAAGAGTCTTTCAGCATTTACTTTATTTTGAGTTGTTTTACAAACTATAAGTATTGCTATTGATTATTTTCAGACTTTATGAGTTGAGTATTTGAGTTTAATGAACTTCATTATGCTTTAAGTCTACTATTGCTTGAGATGGTTTTCCGCTTGTAGTCAGCTAGTATGAGTGTTTGCTTCGGAATCAGAAATAATTCACGAGTGCCAGCCACGTTCAGGATGTAGGCCCGGGTCATGACAAATCCTCCTCACATATCTAGTGGAACAAGAACTCAACTCAAGGTTCAAGAAGACACATTTGAAACTCCTCTTCAATGTCAGAGTTTTAATTAGAGAGATTCAAGGTATGTAAGGCTATCATAGTGAGGAACTCAATTCTTCCTCACATCCTACATCTACAATTTCAGTTAGTTATATCAAAACTGGATTTTTACCCCCGAAGTGTACTATAGTATTTTATAGTCATTGATAATTCTTGATTGATAGTTCATGTTTATTCTACCACATACATCCTTTTTAGCTAAAGTTAATTATTTGAAACTTTGCCATAACATTTATATGCATTGTTTTCATTAGTAAAGTAAGTTTCAAGTTCCAAAAGCAGTATTTCAAGAAAGAGTTTAAGAAAATATATTTAAATAATATTTTAGAATTTTAAATTAAAGTATTCATATCTTCATATAAGTAAATAAAATTTTATAGAACATCCTCCAACAGATTGTATTGCAAATAAATGACTTACATCTTATTAACATTGATCATTATAAATATTAGTAATAATAGTACTATGTAAAGTTAAAAAAATTATGCATTTTAAGAAAACTACACTTTAAATAAAAAGTAGGAAATAAATAAACCTATTATTAAAATTTTGTTTTAAACTATTAATTTTATTGAGTCACTCTTAATCAAAGAATAGGGGTTCTTAATAATAGATATATGGTTATATATCTCCAAAATTATAAAATAATACTAAGAAGTAAAACATAGTGTGTACCATTATTATTAGGTTAATGTCAAAAGTCTAATATATTTAGGAAATGTTTATTTATACGAATGTATATTTTTTTTTTCAAGACAATTTTTAATATACAATTTGCAAGTACATATGTTTATTACATTACCAAAAACAAGATGTAACTGGGCTGGACGTGGCGCAAACAAGTAGTCATTTGAAATTTTATTATAACATCAACTATTGAGAGACGGGATTATTCCAATTCAAATGACTATCAGTCACGACCCAAACCATCGTGATTGGCACCCACACTAACCCTCTGGTGGGAGAACCACTACTACAACCCAAACCAAGCAACTAAACCAAAAACTAAAGCATTTAAGTTACGGAAGCAAGAATAATAGCTAAAAATTGAAGTTCCCATAAACTTCCAAAGGATCTAACAACTAAACAATGCGAAAAATACACCTAGAACCTGAAAGTCAATGTACCAAAACATCTAACAATGAACCAAAGTCTAAACACACAACCCCAAACTAACGAACTAATAACTAACTAGAAAGTCTAAGTCCAAAATGTGGACATAGACGAAAGGAGAACTCATGGCAGCCTGGAAAAACTGGCTCACCGTTGAATTCGATCGGCGATCACTGATCTTCTAAACGAGGTCAGTCAATAGTCGCTTAAAGATGCCTTGTACTCAACAAAGAAAGAGCAAGTGTAGTATCAGCACAACCACAATGTACTGGTATGATCACGCGGCTATCTCACTAAGTGCAACATACACAAGTCAATACAACAATATAATCACATGCATATATCGAACATATACAATATTATCAACATTTACGAACAACGAACAATTTCACATTTCTCGAGATACACAAATATGACAAGTCATTGGCCCTCTCATAGAACCCAAACAGTTAGCATACTGGAATGTGGTATCCGATCCAATGATTATGCCGGAACGTGGCAACCGATCCCATATTTATATCGTAACGTGGAAATCGATCCCAAGTTAGTGTATTGGAACGCAACACCCGATCCATTCAACAAGTCACAATAACAATCACAAAGTACATTCTCATAATCATACAATCAAGTCATGATTCCTGGCATTCATCATTCATATATCCTCATTTACAATTAATGTGATCAATAATGCAACATTCACATACATACATATATGATAACGAAGCAAGAACGAACATACATCACACAATCATAGAATCACAACCATCACCTACCTCGAAACAAGCTTGAAACCCTAAGAAACTTGATCCTTCCCTTTCCGGATTTGTTCCGCTTGTTCTTGGTCTACAAACAATCAATATAATACGGGAATCAATAAACAATCACTAATTACCCGGATTACTAACAATTCTAACAACCCTAGATCATACCCATGATCCCAAGTATCCAAATTAGGGCTTTTTACACTATAGTTTATAGATCAAAACCCTACCCCATCGATAATTACTCATTCGATTACGTTCTACAGATCGAAAAATGGATACGGAGAGTTAAAATCTTACCTTTAGCCTCAAGAATGGTGGAAACCGTGAAGAAAAGTCATGGGTTCGTTTCTTAGCTCTCAAATTCAAAAAGCACAGAATAAAATGTTTTTGGAGTTTATTTACGACTTTAAGTCGCGTCTGGCCCTCCACAACGGTCCTCACCCCGCTACAGCGGCCCCGTCCTGGGGACAAAAACCACTGCCAAAGCGGCTTTCACGAAACAGTAAGCAAATTAAAGAATTCCAAAACCCCCATTTCACAACACGCCTTCAGCCAACGACACTCATAAACTACTCGTTCACGCTAAGATCAATTTTGGGAGTTCTACTCGCCCGAATTCAATTTCGTAAAGTCGTACGGATTCCTTAACGACTTATCTAACAACTCATAAAATCAAAATCATAATTAGACCACCCAATTGCTACCAAATTTCTCTAGACTTTAATGACTCCAATTTCGTCCAAATCTGGACTAGGTTGATATATTCCAAGTTACTACAAGAAAGTTTTCCAACCCAAAAAATTTCCCCGTTGGCTTTTCTATAACGACGGTACCCGGTCGTTACAATAGATACCAATTTACCCATCACTCGTCCCCGAGTGACAAACTTAGGAAAAACAGGCTAGAGAAGGAATGAAGTAGTACCAGAATCGACGAACAATTGGGGATACTTGTCTCGCATGTCCCTTTCAATTTTCTGAGTAGCTTCCTCAACTGGATGATGTTTTCATTGAACTTTCACGGACTTAATCTCTTTGGTCCTCAGCTTATGCACATCACGATCAAGATTTGCAACTGGTTCCTCCTCATATTGGAGGTCTTTGTCTAACACAATTGAGTCCCACTTTATGATATAATCCCCGTCACCATGATACCTCTTCAATATGGACACATGAAATACTGGATGAACTCCCGATAAATTAGGAGGTAAAGCCAATCTATACGCCACTGGTCTTACACAGTCAAGAATCTCAAAGGTACCAATGTACCGCAGACTTAGCTTACCTTTCTTGTCAAATCTCATCACCCTTTTCATGGGTGATACCTTAAGAAGAACATTCTCACCAGTCTGAAAAGCCATATCTTTTAGCTTATGGTCTGCATACGTCTTCTATCTACTTTGGGTGGCTAAGAGCTTAGCTTGAATACTCCTCACCTTATCTTGAGCATCCTTCCCTAAATCAACCCCCAAAGGTTTCACATCTCCAACCTCGAACCATCCTATGGGTGATCTATATCCCCTTCCATAAAGTGCTTCAAATGGTACCATATCAATGCTGGAGTAATAACTATTATTATAGGAGAACTCACGCAAAGGTATGAATTTATCCTAATGACCTCCAAAATCAATCACACGTGCCCTCAACATGTCTTCTAACACTTGAATAATCCTCTCTGACTGCCTGTCTGTCTGTGGATGAAAGGTTGTACTAAAAGTGAGTTGTGTGCCCAATTCATCATGTAACTTCCTCCAAAACTTGGATATGAATTGGGTACCACGGTCTGAGATAATATAAAGGGGCACCCAATGTAACCTCACTATCTCTTTCACATAAACTTTAGCCAATTGTTCAATATTATAATCTATTCTCACCGGAATAAAATGGGTTGACTTAGTCAATATGTCAACCACTACCCAAATAGAATCAAATTTACCCAAAGTTTTGGAAAGACCAACCACAAAATCCATGCCTATCATTTCCCACTTCCATTCCAGAATCGACATTCTTTGAAGCAAATATGCAGGCCTTTGATGTTCATACTTCACTTGTTGGCAATTTTGACACAGCCACAAACTCCGTTATATCCTTCTTCATGCCCGGCCACCAATAAATTCGCTTCAAATCTCGGTACATCTTGGTCAAACCCGGATGAATAGAATATCGTGAACCATGAGATTCCGCCAATAATTTCTGAATCAAGTCATCTACTCTAGGAACACAGATTCTTCCCTTAAAAGTGAGCACACTTTCTGCATCAAGAATGGTCTCTTGTTCTTTACCAATCGCAATCTTCTTCTTAAGTTCATTCAAATTTTCATCCTCAAATTGTTTGGCCTAGATTTCCTCAATGAATGTGGCCCTCACTTCAATGCTAGCTAACACCCTACCTCTTTCTGAGATGCCCAACTGCATGAACTTAGACTTTAAGGTCTGAATTTCCTTAGCCAAAGGTCGCTTGGTTACACTTAAGCAAGATAAACTACCCATACTCACCACTTTTCGACTCAAAGCGTCTACCACCACATTAGCCTTGCCCGGATGGTATTGAATGGTCACATCATAATCCTTGAGTAACTCCATCCACCTTCTCTGTCTCAAATTTAGATCCTTCTGAGTAAACACATGATGCAAACTACTATGATCAGTAAATACCTCACACTTAACACCATAGAGGTAATGCCGCCAGATCTTAAGAGTAAACACTACCGCTGCCAACTCCAAATCATGTGTTGGGTAATTCCTCTCATGCACCTTCAATTGACGCGATGCATAAGCTATAACATTCTTATCCTGCATCAACACAATACCCAAACCAGAATGTGAAGCATCACAATAAATAATAAAATCTTTACCTTCAACTGGTAGTGCTAGAATAGGTGCGGTGGTCAAAAGAGTCTTGAGCTTTTCAAAGCTCTCCTCACATTTTTCAGTCCATTCAAATGGTATCTCCTTTTTGGTCAAATTAGTCAAGTGAGTGGCAATAGAAGCAAAGTTCTTCACAAATCAACGATAGTAGCTAGCGATCCCCACAAAACTCCTAACTTTCGTCATGGAACTAGGCTGAACCCAATTCTTAACCGCTTCAATCTTTTGGGGATCTACCATTACCCCTTCTTTTGAAACTACATGCCTCAAAAATGCAACGGAAGTAAACCAAAATTCACACTTAGAAAATTCAGCATACAACCTTTGTTTCCCAAGAACACCCAGAACAATATGAAGATGATCGGCATGTTCTTCTTCACTTTTTGAATAGACCTAAATATCATCAATGAAGACTATAACAAACGAATCAAGAAATGGCTTGAATACCCCATTCATTAAACTCATAAAAGTTGCAGGCGCATTAGTCAAACAAAAAGACATAACTAGAAACTCGAAGTGCCCATATATAGCGGGTTCTAAACGTCGTCTTGGGCACATCCTCAGGCCTAATTTTCAATTGATGGTAGCCAGACCTTAGATCAATCTTAGAAAAAACTGATGCACCTTGCAATTGGTCAAAAATATCATTTATTCGAGGCAAAAGATACTTGTTTCGAATAGTGACCCTATTCAATTACCGGTAATCTATACACATTTTTATACTACCATCATTTTTCTTAACAAACAAAACTGGAGCATCCCATGGAAAAGCACTAGGATGAATAAATCCTTTATCAAGAAGCTCTTGGATTTGAGCCTTAAGCTCTCTTAATTCTTCTGGAGCCATGCGATATGGGGGATAGAAATGGAACGCGCAGGTTCTAAGTCAATGCAGAAATCTATATCTCTATCCAAAGGCATACCAGGCAAGTCATTAGGAAACACTTCTCTAAATTTTGACACCACATGAATAGACTCAATCTTCAACATCCCGAATATGAGCCAAATAACCCTGCCCTACCAATTTTCTAGCACGAATGGAGGATATGATCTTAACTTGCTTATGCTTGTACACTCCTTCCCACTCTAATTTTTCCCTTCCCGGAATTTCTAGAGTTGCACATTTAGTATTACAATTAAACACAACATAATAAGGGGACAACCAAGTCATGCCTAAGATTATATCAAAGTCAGTCATATCCAAAATCACCAAATCAGCCCAAGTCTGAAAACCCATAAACAAAATAGGACAAGCACGATAGACATGGGTGACTATGACAGACCTTCCAACTGGGTAGAAACATGGATGGGGGCATTAAGTGTATCACAAATCATAGCAAATTTTGAGGCAAATCGCACGGATACATATGAATAAGTAGAACCCGAATCAAATACCACATTAGTCATTCGGTCACAGACAAGAATAGTACTTGTGATCACTACATCAGACGCCTCTGCCTCATTCTTGCCCGGAAAGGCATAACACTGAGCCATATCATCTTGACGAGCTACTTCATTGCCTGGTTGCGCGTTACCCCTACATGCGTTACCATTTCCTCTACCTCCATGGCCTCGCTGATTACCTTATCGCCCACCTTGTGGACGTCCTCTACCATTATTACCATTTCCCGCGGGTACCACTGATCTAGTCTGCTGCTGTGCGGAATCTAACACTCATGGGTGGGGATAATCTCTTCTCATATGCCCAGGTTCTCCATAACTGTAGCAAGTACGATCAAAAGCGGGTCTACCGCCCGTCGAAGGCGCTACTCCCTGCTATCCTGAATCAAATTATGAGATGGAGTTCCTGAGTAGTTACCTGTAGAGGCGGGCATAGCGGACTGAATTGGCTTGGCTGCAAGCGTTGGCCTTCCGGACCCCCTGAAGTAAGAACCTTGAAAGTTACCCGAGTTCTTGGCCCTTTTAGCCAATGTCTTAGCCTGACCATCTTGCTTCACCCCCTCCACTTTCTTAACAAAGTCAGTTACCTCATTACTCCTCCCTGCGGAGGTCATATGACCCAGATAATACCTGCAACTCAGAATTTTGTCCCTTAATAAATAAACGGATCCTCTCCTCCTCAGTAGTCATCAATTGAGTAGCATATCTAGACAAAGCATGGAACTTGGCCTCATAAGCAACCACAGACATACCACATTGCTCCAAAGCCATGAACGCATCTTTCTTGCGATCTCTCAAAGTCCTAGGCACATATTTCTATAAAAATTAGAGCATGAAACTGGGTCCAAGTAAGTGGTGGGTCCAAGTAAGTGGAGGTAAAACTGAAAATATGCATTCCATATAAGTTATCCACCATTGCTTAGCCTCACCTGAAGTTGAAAAGTCACGAACTCAACTCCATGATGATGGACAATTCCCAACTTATGAAGCCTCTCATAGCAATCTAAAATAAACTCATAAGCATCCTGACTCTCAGAACCAAGAAATACTAGAGGCTTTAGCTTCAAAAACGTAGTCAACATTTCATGCTCATTACCAGTCATAACAGAACCCAACAAAGGACGGAAGAAAGCATCATTACCTCTAGTCCCGCCCACATTGGGCGCAGTGCTAGCAACATGGGGATTAGCGGGAGCTTGAGTTACTTGAACAGAAGGAAGCACTCCAGGACCAACCAACCCTTTGAAGAATGACTTGATCTGTTGAGCTAACACTAGGTCTATGGGAGGAACACCGGTAGTCTTATCCTGCACCACTTCCTTTTGTCCAACCCCCACAACATTTTCAACCTAAATATCCTCTTTTATCTCTTCATGATGTACGAGAGGGGTCTCATTTTGGAGAGCATTTTCGACCGGTACCCCATCTCTAGTAGGCGTCGCTCTTCCTCAGCCTCTACCCCTAGCTCTTCCTCTACCCTTGCCTCGACCGCGACATCTCGCTGCAGATTCCTCTGGTGGGGCATTGACAAGAGCTACGGGCCTGACGTAGTTGAATCTAGTGTTAACCATCTGCGGATAGAAGATTGAAGGAGGTTAGATACCAATTGGAATCAAGTCATAGTACGAAAGAAGACGAGAGAAAATAGAGAGATTTCCTAAATTCCTATAGCCTCTCGAAGAAAAGTAAAGGAGTCCCCGCAAGACTCTACTAGACTTGTTTTGGTACATCGAGATCAATGAACCTAGGCTCTGATATCAACTTTGTCACAACCCATACAATCGTGATTGGCACCCACACTAACCCTCCGGTGGGAGAACCACTACTACAACCCAAACCAAGCAACTAAACCAAAAACTAAAGCATTTAAGGATACGAAAAAAGGAATAATAGCTAAAACTGAAGTTCCCATAAACTTCCAAAAGATCTAACAACTAACAATGCGGAAAAATACACCTAGAACCTAATGTACCAAAACATCTAAAGTTCAACAAGTCTAAACAAGAAGGGTCACAACCCCAAACTAATGAACAAATCCACTAACTAGAAAGTCTAAGTCTGAAATATGGACATAGACGAAAGAAGAACTCATGGAAGCCTGGAAAAACTGGCTCACCCTTGAATTCGATCGGCAATCACTGATCTTCTAAACGAGGTATGTCAATAGCCGCTTGAAGATGTCATGTACTCAACAAAGAAAGAGCAAGTGCAGTATCAGTATATAACCACAGTGTACTGGTAGGATCACGCGGCTATCCAACTAAGTGCAACATACATAAGTCAATACAACAATATAATCACATGCATATATCAAACATATACAATATTATCAACATTTACGAACAACGAACAACTTAACATTTCTTGAGATACACAAATATGACAAGTCATTGGCCCTCTCATGGAACCCAAACCCAAATAGTTAGCATACCGTAACGTGGTACCCGATCTAATAATTATGCCGGAACGTGGCAACTGATCCCATATTTATACCGGAACGTGGCAACCGATCCCAAGTTAGTGTGTTGGAACGCAACACCCGATCCATTCAATAATCCACAATCACAATCACAAAGTACATTCTCATAATCATACAATTAAGTCATGATTCCTGGCATTCAGCATTCATATATCTTCATTTACAATTAATGTAATCAATAAAGCATCATTCACATACATACATGTATCATAATGAAGCAAGAACGAACATACATCACACAATCATAGAATCACAACCATCACCTACCTCGAAACAAGCTTGAAACCCTAAGAAACTTGATCCTTCCCTTTCCGGATTCGTTCCGGCTTGTTCTTGGTCTACAAACAATCAATATAATACAGGAATCAATAAACAATCACTAATTACCCGGATTACTAACAATTCTAACAATCCTAGATCATATCCATGATCCCAAGTATCCAAATTAGGAATTTTTCCACCATAGTTTATAGATCAAAACCCTCCCCCATCGATACACGAAACAGTGAGCAAATTAAAGAATTCTAAAACCCCTATTTCACAACACGCCTTCAACCAACGACACTCAGAAACTACCCGTGCACGCTAAGATCAATTTTGGGAGTTCTACTCGCCCGAATTCAATTCCGTAAAGTCATACGGATTCCTTAACGATTTATCTAACTACTCATGAAATCAAAATCATAATTAGATCACCCAATTGCTACCAGATTTCTCTAGACTTTAATGACTCCGATTTCGTCCAAATCTGGATTAGGTTGAGAAATTCAAAGTTACTACGAAAAAGTTTTCCGACCAAAAAAATTTCCCCGTTTGATTTTCTATAACGATAGAACCCGGTCGTTACACTATACTTATTACACCCGCTGGAATTCCAAGATTTAGAAAAAACTTCTGTGATTTTCTAATTCACTATTGGTCATGGTAGAACAAATAGTAGAAGAGTTTGGGAAAAATCTTCACATTTCATACTAAAGGCACTTATGCTTGGATATATTTGTAGTAGAGTTAGAAAATTTAATCATTGATTTCTTGAAATCAAAGTGTGTGATTGTCTCTACTTTTGTAAGTAATTTCTTACTGAATGAACGCAATTATATTCTTTGTTTCAATTATTAAAAGTAGATAAACCTCACAATCAAGGGTTGTGAAATTCACAATGATTTGACCTAAAAACAGGGTCTTTATGAAATGAATCGGGTATTGTGATTGTATATCTTATTATATCTTTCATATTAATCGACTTTTAATGGTTGCAAACATTAAAACATGTCCTAAGTTTAGCTTGTTGGAGTAAAAGAGCATAAACGTGGGAAAAGAGTTAATAACAAGGATTCTAGAATTTGAACTCGTCTAATAGTTAATGTTGTAGAAAAATTAATCAACCTTGAGTAAATATCTTTTGAAATGAGTGAAACATTTTTAGTTCGAAAGGATAAAAGTGATAGACATTAAATTTGGTTGAGAAACAGTTAAATGTAGCATGAGCTTGATAGACTAATATACTAACGGTTGATGTTTATGCATTTTAATAATACAATTAAATTATTAAGTGCATATGTTAATGGGTATAAGTTGACAAGAATGTGGTCATTATTGTGGTGTAACTCTTGTAACCACTATTGTCATGATCTATCACTAATTCCACCCATTATTCTACCTCATTATACATTGTAACTTATGTAATCTTTAGGCCATTCATTTACCTACATTATTATCCACATTATTGTTATTCAATACAAAGAAGAATTTCTCCCCTATAAATAGTGGTGTTTCTTTCTTTGTGAAGGTGTGTCAAAAAAGATGAAAAGTGTGAAAAAATATTGTAGAGTGTAGTGAGGTAAGTGTAGTGAAAGAGAGAGTTGAGACAAAGAAAATATTTTAAGTCTTCAACTATATTCACTATACAAAAGAGAATATTTGTATGTTGAAGGAAGGTGTTCTTTTGTGGAGCTTTGAACTCTTCAACTAATCTGAAGTTGCTTGAGTTGTACGATGTTGTTGGGTTGTTGTATCCTGGAGGGGACAAGATCAAGAGGACTACTGTTGGACCAGTGAAAATATTTGTTGCAGTGGGCTTGAATCTCCTTAAAGAGAGCGAGATATCCACTCCTCAGCCTAAAGATCTCTTTATTCATTTTTGTTATTTTATTTTCAACTGTAATTTATATTATTAGTGGTATATTACACCAACACTAACAACACAAGATAAACTTTTGTATTAACCCAAAAATGATCAAAAAGTCTTGGTAAACACAACTTTGATTAATTCTCTCTATAAAATCTCAGTTAGGGGATATTGTTGATTGTTACTTGTTACAAAGTGCTTTTAAAACGAAACCCCAAACTCTCTCATATTTCCTATTTGTTTTGGAAATAAGTAGTTAGTAGTTATAAATAGCCGCATACCGCTTAGTTTTCGCTTTACTCCCTCTGAAATTCGACTCCAATCTAGTTGGGTACTATATTTGACAACAATGGCGTTATACTTCTTTAAAGAGGTTAATTTGGGCGTATTACTACCCTAACCCATTTTCATTTATTTCTTCCCCAAACTTTTAGATTGATCAATTGGCAAGAAACTGACAAATGAATTCATCATTATACATTATAAAAGAAAAGAGTTGGTTCAAATATTAATTACAAAATACTAAGCAAACAAGAAACTGACAATGAATTTTGCCAAAAAAATGATATGAATAAGAAACAAAAAATGAAAGAAACAAACTTTACTATAATCCAAGTGAAAATTATAAAGTTCAAAATCGAACTCATGAGTGTAATCGCAATTAAAATCCTAAAAACCTCGGTGGAACTTCAAATAGTAAAAAAATAAATAAGAGAAAAAAAAACTGATGGAGCTTCGTATCAAAAGAAATTGAAAGATTAGGGCTTGTAAGCATTGAACTTTTGAAGCTTTTGTAGGGAAATCAAACACTAAAATGGGAGAAATGGGTTAGGGTGGGTCGGGTCTGATGTTAATGGGTTGGATTTTAATTTTGAATGTAATGACAGTGGTACGCTTGAGCCCAACTATTAACGAATGATATTGATGGATCTTTACTCAATATTTGATAGTATATTTGAATTATTTTTTACCAAATTAATTTTGATGACATGGACCTCTAATAAGAGACCACGTGAGGAAAAAATGATTTTGCAAAAAATCTCAAAATATAATCGCTAAAAAAAATAATGACACGAATAGGCCCTTTCTGTATGGTAGAGACAAGATTGAGTCCAACTATTAATGGATGATATATACTCTCTCCGTCTACTTTTAATTGTCATGGTTTCATTTTTTAGAGTCAAACGATAAGAACTTTGACTAACATTTATGATGTATTCTTTCATCATATTAATATGCAAAATATTGCAAATTATAGTAGTTTTTGAATATCTAATTATTTTTAAAAAAAATATTGAATTAATGTAATCTAATTTAATTTTGAAAATTAGTCAAATTAACTTTGAAAAGCGTAACATGACAATTAAAAGTTGACGGAGGAAGTATAAGTCTTTTCTTGAAGTCCAATGGTACTCCATCTAGTCCATAATAATTGAATTTTTGAACATTTTTTTAATGTTCAAAATAAGCTAATTGTTCAATGTTCAAGAGTGTGGTTGAAAAGTTAAAGAGAGTTAATTGCTTAAATTTATAATTTTACTTTGAATCATTTCTATTTTCAAAAATAGACCGACAATAACTAAAATGATAAAAACCAAAACCAAAAAAAAAAAAATTTATGGTCTAATTTTTTTTTCCTTAGAGGTTTTTTCCTTGTTTAATTATTGATACATGGTTGGTCACGTGAGGAAGTTATTATTTAATGCAATTATTCGACAAGGTCACACTAATATTATTGTATGTGGATCTAAGTTTTGCCGTTCACGCTTTGGACCATCTTTTTCGGATTCTCCCCTTTGTTGTCCTATTTTCACATTTCCTTTTCCAAGTATTCCCCTTACGTGTGTTAATACTTTCTCCGTCTCATATTAGATGTAAATCAAATTAAAAATATTTGTCTCATATTATTTGAATACTTATTAAATTTGAATAGAATTAATTATTTTTTTATTTTACTTCTATAATTAATATGAATTTGAAAGTTTAAACAAATTTTAAAGATCTAAAGTTTCTTTTTTTTCAAAAGACTAATATTATGAACAAATGGCAAAATAGTAAATTGATCAGTCAATTAATAATTTCTTAATCGTCGTATAAAATAGAAAACACTTATCTAATACTCGATGTCTCTAATTACTTGTTTACTCTTGAATTGACACACATATTAAGAAAACAATGTTTGACATAATGAGCTTACTATTTTACCCTATTAATTATAAAGTTGATGAATTAAAAACTTAAAATTTTCAAGAAATTTTACATTTTTAAAGTAATTAATTGAGTGGATAATAGGTAATAAAACATGGTTCTGTCCGGGAGTATCATTATTGGGGTAGTCCAACTTGGGAAAGTAACATTTTTGGATTACGATTTTCAAAAGGTCATAGTTTTACACTTTTTCCGTCCATTTTTGTTTGTTTAAAACAAATGTTCATTTTTATTTGTTTAGTTTAATTTTTAATTTTTAATTTATTCTTATTATTAGTTATAGTTATTTTTTAAAATATTGAATTTATTATATTGAAAGGGTAAGATAATAAAATTGTTATATTATTCCTTACTTATGTTGAGGCCCGATAAAAAATTAGGATTTGAAGCTTATAATTTGTTATTCAAAGTCTTTTATATATATTTTCATAAATTTATTAAGATAAATATACGATTTGAATTAAAGTTATTGGATTTGATTGAATTCATAACTAAAGAAATTATCTAGAATTGATTAGTAATTTTTTATAAAATTATATATATTTAAATGCTTATAATAACAAATATCTATTTATAAAAGAAACGTGGAAATCAACCTTTAGTATATTCTAATTTCTAAATCTTATTTATGAATTGTGGTTTGCTCATCTGATAAGATAGTATTAAGGAAATTTTGATAGTTTCACACATTGTGGGGCTTTATATAAGGCATAATACATAAATAAATTCTTTAACTTGGTTTCAACCGACATTTATACCTCTAATTTTGGGTGTACGCAAGTAGACACTTAAATTTGTATAAAATTGAACAAGTAGACACACATGTCCTATGTGGCATAATACATGTAGGACACCACATAGGACACAAAATTGTCATGTAGGACGTCACGTAGGACGAATGTGTTTATTTATTTAATTGTATACAAGTTTAAGTATCTACTTGTGCATACTCAAAATTAGAGGGCATAGACATTTGTGTATTATGTCTTTAAATAATTATGAAAATCAAATATAACTTTAAAGAAAATAATCCAAATGACATATCCCAATAAAACTTCAATATCAATTTGATTTTAATTTGACATACATAAATAAATATGTCATTTAAATTGGCTTTAATTGATCTTTATGTCGTCCAACTTTGAGTATGTATAACTAGATACTTAAACTTTTATAAAATTAAACAAGTAGATACGCACATCGTACGTGATATAAGACACAAAATTATCAATATATTTATATGTTCAATTTTATACAAGCTTAAATATATATAGGTACACTCAAAGTTGGAGGGTGTAATTATCCGTGAAGTTAAATAAATGTTACATTTATGTATTATGCTTTTATATTTCAAATCTCTCATTTCATTTTGATCATTTTGATGGACGTAAATTAAAGTCGTGACAGTGATGTCGAACTCTTTGGGTCCATTGTCAGATCAGTTGCCCCATACAGTTGCAAGCAAGCATATTGAAGCTACTGCTTTTCTCTTCCATCAAGCAACTGCCAATATCTCCAAATCCCCCCTTTTTTTCTTCATCTTCTTTCACAAATTTTTCATCAATGTCAATGTGTTTACAAGCAATCAATCTCAACACTTTCACTCATCAATCTCGAACTCGAATCCCAATACAAAATCGAACTCTCGTCAATGTCAACTCTCACTTGCGAATTTCACCAATCTGCAATATTCGCAAGGGAATAATCACCGCTTGCTCAGCTCCCAGCCAAGAAATTCTGCAGCAGCAACTGTCTGATGAAAATGTAGAAAGTTCAGATTCAGTGGGAAATGAACAAAAAGTGGTGGTGGAATTTTCTGCGGATGAAAGCATTTGGAATCAAACGGTGGAGATTATCAAGTTTTCAGGGCCAGCAGTTGGGCTTTGGTTATGTGGACCTTTGATGAGTCTTATTGATACAGCTGTTGTTGGTCAAGGAAGTTCCATTGAACTTGCTGCTCTAGGTACTTAAGAAATCAAAAGCTTATAGTACTCTTTTCTACTAAATCAAACTAATTCGGTTCTGCTTATTCAGGCCAACTAAAATTAAGTTCCCGTTTAGTCATAGATTTTGAAATTGAACCTGAAACTTGAAAATTTTGGCTGAAGTTGTGCTTTTCGGAATTTGAAGTCATATTTGGACATGTATTTTAATTGCAAATAAGTGAAGTTTTGTGAGCGGAAGTCCCAAATACTGGTCTGAGCTAGTTTTTGGGAACTTGAAAATATTTGAAGCTGATCAAATTTCATGGCCAAACACATATATGAAAGACAAATTTTCCAAAACTACTCCCAAAATCTGTGGCCAAATGCTAGCTTAGAGTATTCATCATATTAGATCCCGAATTTAGCTAATTGAAAGTCGTGATAAGCATGAAAAGTAAGTTTAAGTGATGAAGCTAACTTTAGGTCTATTTCTTTGTTGTGGGATCTTAGTAGCCCAGTTGGTTGACTAGATGAACTTTCACCAACAAGGTGAGGGTTCGAAATCCCCACTTTATAATAACTTTAGGACTATTTCTTTGTTGTGGGATCTTAGTAGCCCAGTTGGTTGGCTACATGAACTTTCACCTACCTTGTTGGTGAGGATTCGATTCCCCACTTTATAATAACTTTAGGACTATTTCTTTGTTGTGGGATCTTAGTATCCCAGTTGGTTGGCTACATGAACTTTCACCTACCTTGTTGGTGAAGGTTCGATTCCTCACTTTATAATAACTTTAGGACTATTTTTTTGTTGTGGGATCTCAGTAGCCCAGTTGGTTGGCTACATGAACTTTCACCTACCTTGTTGGTGAGGGTTCAATTCCCCACTTTATAATCCCCTCTTCCATTACGAGAATATTTCTTTAATTTCTTCTTTAAGCTCACATAAGCAAAGTTGTTGCTGTTATATACTCATTTCTGCTAATTGTTCAGCTTAAAACTTTTTCATTGGCAGGTCCCGGAACTGTCTTTTGTGATAACACAAGTTATATTTTTATGTTCCTCTCAATAGCCACTTCTAACTTAGTTGCTACTTCACTTGCAAGGCAGGTAATTTTTTTGGGAATTGCTGTTGTACTACTTCTTAATGGCTGATTTCTTTACCTTATTTTATGAGCATCATCTTGTTTCTGGTGCAGGACAAAGATCAAGTGCAGCATCAGATATCTATCTTGATTTTCCTTGGGTTGGTCTTCGGTGTTCTAATGTTTTTCTGTACGAGATTATTTGGTGTTCGTGCACTAACTTGTAAGCAATTCTCATACTTCTTTCGACTGGTGGATGTATCAAGTGCGAGATTGATATCTTCAATCTCCACTTTTTCTCTCAAATGTGGCATATTTCACTTAACAACTATTGGATTTATTTGTATGAATTTCAGCTTTTACTGGAGGCAAGAATATAGAAATTATAAACTCAGCAAACACTTATATCCAGGTTATACTTCTGTTCATTTTATTTTTTTATTTATTTTAAGGAATTTTTATTAATAATGGGGCTAGACCTTACCTTACCAATTGTAATGAGGTAAGAAACCTCTACTAATTAACCCGCATGAAGAAAATAAGAGCTAGAGAGAACTAAGTATTCTATGATCATCACAGAGTTTATAATACACTCTATGATGATATTACAAATGAGGATGCTTAAGTAGTGGAAAAGTAGAAAAGCCAAGATGAAATTTGAGTAGTTAAACTCAAACTTCGTTTTACAAAAGTATGAACTGAAAAAGATAGATTGCCCTTCTAAAGTAACCTGGAGTATTTTCCTCTTGTCTTCCTCTTCATATCTGTCTAACAATACTTGATAGTTCATAAATTCTTCTTAGATTTATTGGTTCTTGTTAAAGTTGTTGATACTGTCATGTGATTTTGCTTTGCCAGTCGTGTCAGTAGGTGCCTTGGAACGACTCCTCAGTCATCTTACCATTCCAACTATTTTTTCTTCCATGCTTCTTTTTGTTATTGCCTTGTTGCCTAGGAGAAATTTTTGCATCCCTAGCTGCATTTGCAAAACAATAATTCAACATATCCTCTTCTTCACTTTCCTCAAAGGTGTCCTCATCTTGTAGGTTAGCAAATCTGTTTGTGGAGAAAGAACTACTACCAACATCTTGTAGTTGCTTGTTTGTGTTAATAGGCGTAAGAGAAGTCAACTTCTTAACATTAGAACTCACCAACGCATCAAGAAGCTCTTTGTCACCAACAAAATTTTTTTGAACATTAGTACCTGTTAAAACCAATTGTCACCCTATATGTAATGGAGATGAATCACTGGTAATGCCACTACCCTTAGGCACAACTCAATTTTCTATGAGTTGTGACATGTTCATCCTCTTCTTCCACCCGGTCGGCCCATCGACTCTCACTTGTAACACGTTTTTGCCCACTAGAAGTGATCAAATTATTTGTCGAAGTAACTTGAGATATTGAAACAATTGGTAGAAGTCATATTCAACTTAGGATCAACATGAGGCTTAATTAGAGAGGCTCCTGGAGAACCAATTTAAGCTCTATCATCAACCGTTACCCCTGCTATATCAACTATATCAGACTGTCCAAGTTCTCTTATTTGCACCACATAAGTAGCACCAATTTGAGCTCTATCATAGTTTGCTTATTCTGAAGATCTTTTAACCTTTCTTTATCCCTTTTGGCATCAACGTGTTAATTGAGGAACACCGATGCTTTTTCTGTGTTTTGGTTGGTGATATATTAGATCTATTTTTCAGAGCGAAGGATTTGCTTGGTGGTCAATTAGATACATCTATAGAGGCCAAACTATATCTAATATTTGAACAGTGTTCAGTTCCGTAAACCATCAAATGACACAGATATGGAGTCTTGGATGGAGAATTTACCCCTGAAAAATGTGAACTTTTTTGCTCCAAAGAGAAGAATAATTTGGTGGAGGTAGAAAAGTTGAGAGTAAATTGAATGATTGATTAAAAATCGTTTCTGAATATTCTTCTTTTAAGTTGTTAAGCTTTGGGGTTTTGTCTGTCGTAGTGGACATTTGCAGTCATGCAGATAGATACATAGTCATTTGATAAACATTGTCAATTTATCTTGATGTAGAAGGCATTTAACTTGTGTACCGAAAAATGAAGTAACAATTTTCTAGTATAATCAAGTTATATTATTGTGATGCTTGGTGTATTTAAGCTTCATGTAAACTAAATGGTCGATATTATGGTGATAGATTCGAGGCTTGGCATGGCCAGCACTGCTGGTTGGTTGGGTTGCCCAAAGTGCAAGGTACAGTTTACCTATTCTCAAATATCTTGTAACATACTGATATTTTCCTTTAGATGTTGTTGAGTAGAATCTATTGGCCTCTTACTGATTGGAGGTCTGTGTTATTCTACTACACCTCGTTCTTCCGTATTAGAAGCTTTGTTTAGATTAAAATACTAGCATATGTCTCAGGTTTGATTCTTTATCACTTTCAATGTTTTTATGTAAGCTAATTCCGACATACCTCATTTATCAAGATTCACTGTTTTCTACTTCGTGTTTTGCTGCATGTGCATCTTGACCATGTAGGAGATCATTTGTTGCATATGTTAAGCACTCCTCTTCTCTTTCTTCTCTCCAAGTTTCATATTTTTATTGAGTTGTATATATTGGGGATGAGTTGCGCTAGAAGACTTATGTTTATCATTTCAAGGCTAATTAAGATTCCTGATTTCACATACACATAACAAAGTAAAGGTCGTTGATGGGTCTGAGAAATCTTACCATATTCTGTTCCCAGCTAGAAGAGATATCCTTCTTTTCACAGTAATATGATATGTAAACTGTTCGTCTGGAAAAAGTGATGGTAAATTTGTCTTTAGATCACTTTTGAGGTGAAGATAGTTTATGTTGTTCTGACAGTATGTATTACTTTGTTCAGATACTTACATTACTTGATCAGTTTAGCCACTTTGTGATATATATTTGTTGCTCATCAATGTGCAGTCTTGGCATGAAAGATTCATGGGGACCTTTAAAGGCTTTGGCAGTTGCTACTGTTATTAATGGTGTTGGCGACATAGTCTTGTGCAGAGTCTTCAGTTATGGTATTGCTGGAGCGGCATGGGCAACAATGGTGTCCCAAGTAAACCACTCATTCCTACCAAGTCCTTTATTTTATCCCTAATATATTTGATATGTTTTCATCACTCTATCCCTTCTATCTCCATTTTCACACATCTTAGAATAACCTTCCTAGATTGGTAACATCGTTTTAGGTTGTTGCAGCGTATATGATGATTGAAGCACTGAACAATAAAGGCTATAAGGGTTTTGCTATATCTGTTCCATCAACAGATGAACTTCTGCAGATATTCATGATTGCCGGCCCCGTGTTTCTTACAATGATGTCAAAGGTTTGTGTGAATTGACCACATTCTCATTTGGTGCCGAAATCATATTTTATGAGGACATCTGATATTATGCTGAACTACAGGTCGCATTCTACTCTCTACTGGTCTATTTTGCTACCTCCATGGGCACACAGACGATTGCTGCTCATCAGGTATGATAATTAACACATTATTCTCAAATGTACTTTATTTCTTCATATTCCCATAAACGATGCATAGATATGACCACTAACATATTGCCTTTTTATCTAGGTCATGGTACAACTATTCATGATCTGTGCAGTATGGGGTGAGCCTCTCTCGCAAACAGCACAGTCATTTATGCCCGAATTGTTATATGGAGTCAACCGAAATTTGTCAAAGGTTATAATCTTATTTTGGTAAAAATCACAACATCCTGCATGGTTCATACTACCATAATAGGTTTTGGCATCCATCTCCGTAAATTTTATATATGGTACCCACATCCATCATGATTCATTTGAGAATCAAATTCTTTTATTACAGAGTTCTGTCATCATTCCTTATTACAGTGCTCTATAAGATGAATATTTTGAATCAGGCCCGAATGCTGCTGAAGTCCCTAGTGATTGTTGGAGCATCATCCGGAACGATATTGGCATCTGTTGCAGCATCAATTCCATGGTTATTCCCCAAAATCTTTTCATCTGATCCTCAAGTCATACGTGAGGTAATTAGTTCTACAATATCCTCACATTTCTTTTCGGTTTAAGACATAGCATTCTAGACATGAAATAGATGATATTTGACACATTTTGCATTTGTAAGGACGTTCATCCTCTTCCACGTACTTACCAGAATAATACAGAAGCAAATAGAGAAATGATTAACAAACATGTTAACCAACAATGATTGAACACAAGAAAAAAGGCGAAAGGAAATGAGTTAGTTATTTTCTCTGTTATTACTTGCTAGTTATTGTGAATGCCTGATCATGAATGGATTATTTATGTCTACCGTGTAATGCTGCACCCTTTTATTACCCCTTTATCTTTCGTCCTTTATAGGTTTAATAATGAATAGGATAAACTCATACGCTCAAAATTAGGTAACATTAAACTTATTAGTCTGAAGCCTAATTGATACAATCAGAAGGTGATGGAAGGGTATTGAGCTCTTGTGTTCTTCACATGATTCAAAAATATGATTGTCTGGTTCTCATGAGAATTTATCTCTTTTCTATGGATGCAGATGCAAAAAATATTGCTGCCATACTTTATAGCCCTATTTGTGACACCCAGCATTCTTAGTCTTGAGGGAACTCTGTTGGTATGTTTCATACTTTCTGTCAAGACTTTCTTTACTCGTTATTTTGATGTCTTAAGCATGTTAATTAAACAACAGATAGTTTTTTCTGTTCATATGATCATACCTATTTTGTGCTTGTAAGAAGATGCTGTATTTCAAGTTTATCGAGGGTAAAGATCATCTTCCTTCACAAGCAGAACTAGGATTTAAGTTGATAGGACAAGATGTATCTTTCATTCTTTGAGGGTTTCATTCATTTATCTTTTACGAAATCATAATGAATACTTAACACATTTTTCCCGAGAAAACTATATAATGAGCAGATTATTAGCCAACTTCGGCAAAAATGTAACTATGTGAACACTAATCCAACAAGCTAAAGAGAAGCTCTACTATAAAGTTAAGTGATAAGCTCGGTTGTGTAGGTATTACGTAGAGATTGTGTGTGAGAGTGAGTGAGTGAGTGAGTGAGTGAGAGTGAGAGTGAGAGAGGAAAACGGAGGGAGATGATGTGCTACTTGTTAATTCTTCCATCCACCTTTACTTGTCCACCATATTAAAAGTAGATGACCACTTTAACTTGTCCAGTTTGGAAAACTAAGAGATAATTACCATTTCTATACCTATTTTGCCCTTATTATTAAATACTAATCATTTTCAATATTCATTTCCCAACATTTTGGATTTATACTAGATGGATTGTAATAATTAGGGGTGCTATAGAAAATTATTATTTTATTTATTGTTTTTTTAAGGAATGTGCCAATTCAAACATGGACGGAGGGAGTATTTGTTTGCATTTAACCAAAGCTTCTTCTAAAAAGATTTGATTTTGAAGTTCTAGGTTTCTGTATCGGCTGTCTTACCTTATCCAAAATGTCAATAACATTTAAGCATTATTTGATCTCCAATTTGTTTGTGGACATATTTACAAACATTTTATTCCTTTCATCAAAACAACGGAAAAAAATAAGAAACAAATAAAGTAATAGCTAGAATGCTCTATAGAAATTATTTTCTTGAAGTTCCTTTTGTATATGTAGTAATTTATGTTTCTTTACCTGGAAAAGAGTTACAGCTTTCTCTATGTTTTACTTGCAAATAGCTTTTGAGATCATTATCATTTCCTACTTGTAGTTTTTCTGTTGCAATTCCAGCACATGCATCATTTTTTTCCTTTTGTTATTATTATTATTATGTTTTGAGAAGCCTTTTATCTTCAACATCATGATGTTTCGATATCTATTAATTCAGGCTGGACGAGACTTGAAATTCATAAGCCTATCAATGAGCTCGATATTTGTTTTGTCTTCTATTCTCCTCATGGTACGTTCAATTTCGTTTCAAACTTCATGGTGTATTGGCAAATAAAGTTCTTTAAGCCTTGGACTGCCATTTTTCCTGCACTAGACCTTCACATCTCAAATTTAACCTCTTTTATTTTTACCCCTTTCCCTTCATACAATCCATTGTGAAGTAAAACATCTAAGCAAACATATACACTGAAGATGAAACATATATTTACACAATCACATCACTTATAAAGCAATTACCGGTAAATCATCATGATAATTAAGCATTAATTAGTAATAATATGATAAAAACGATTACTGGCCTGTTCAAATTGGCAAAAATACATAAATTGTGTAAAGATCTTTAAACTGGAAGGAATATGAGACTAAATTTATCCTATGTTTGGTTAGAGGTATTTGCTAAAATTGTTATATTTTTATCTGACAATCTTATGAGTATAACTTTTTTCATATAGAAGGTGGATAAATTATCAAGGTTATAGTCCTAGTTTAAATTCAAGATTTAAACTCTACGAGTTCAACTTTCAAGATTTTTAGTATTAAATTCATTATATTTTTTTAAGTCATGGATTCATCATTCATGTATATTATTTGTTGTAATATTAACGAATGTTTACACAAAAATCTATGTTGCATCCGCCCCTGCCTGGGATATCCTGATTTTGTTTGAACCAAACGACTCCTAAGTGTATATAACTTAAACCATTTCATTGTTTTAACATTCCCACTTGATTGTTTGTTTGAACCAGCTACTAAGCAGTAAAGGACTTGGTTTATCTGGATGCTGGTTTGCCCTTGTTGTATTCCAATGGGTAAAATTTCATGACACTCAACAGACTTTTAAGCATTCTTTTTCTTTGTAAAATCGACTGATCGATGCCCTTGTTGCGATCGATGCCCTTGTTGCCCAGGCTCGATTTTTCATGGCTCTACGAAGGCTCACCTTGTCGAATGGCATACTCTATTCAGAAGAAGCAACACAGAATGAGTTACAGAAGCTGAAAGCTGTATAGGTTTCTCATTTTCTTACAACAAAAAGAAAAAAAATGGAGATCAGATGGGATACAAGTCTTCCCATGGGTATATAATGTATACTACAAATTTGATAACCATTAAGTGGTAATATTAGCATACTTTTGTTTTTTTTGGTCCGGAAGCCCTTGAACTATGAGCATTGATATAGTATTGCCCTCCGTTTATAGGAGATAGCAGGTGCCTTGTAGAATTAGTATTTAATCATTTTTTCCAATGATCTTTCTTACTAATACACTTTTAAAGTGCTAATATGAAATGTAGGAGTGGTCTTATGCGCGTGTTTGTGTTACACTTGCCTCCTCCTAAGCCAGAGGTCGGTCAGATATTTTGGGAAGTTGCAGTGATAACTAATATTATTTAAATAATAGAATTTTAAGAATTAATATAATATTTAAATTTAAATTCGATTAAATTCGTATCTAGTTTCTAAATCTGGCCCCAACCATTTGGCAAGTCACGTGAGATGAAAAGTGAACAGTACGAAACTACTGACACATAACTACTACAATGGTGGCTTTTACAAGAATCATATGAAAAAATATGGGAATTGGCAAGAATAGGAGATATGAGTATTGAAGGTTGCATGTGAACCACAGCTCATGACTTAAAATTATAACATTGGCAATCATCAATATTGCTTTGAAGGACCACATGTTTGGTGGGGGTGGGGGGTGGGGGGCCCATGTGCAATCAAACTTGGACATATAAATTAAAAA
>JAJOOO010001290.1:0-31235 GCA_029582685.1 Solanum piurae | reverse complement strand
GTTTGAGGTAGATCTTCATCAGATTCTGGAAAATCTCAATTCGCCCAATTCAATTTCCAATTTCGGCAAGATCTTCGGTAATATATGATCTTCTTCTTTATGTATGTACATGTTCTTGTGTCATTTACTTCGTTAATTTTGATACGAAGACATTGAATTTCGATCTGATTACCTGGATTGTTATGCGGTTTGTTTTCTTGTTTGTATGATGCGTATGTCTCTCGGCTATTTCGTTTACGGTGTTGATAATCAAAAGTGTTTTAATTTGAGAATATGTGCTTTATGTTCGTTAGTAATGTACTTAATTTCTGTCAGTTCCGGTTTCTTGGAGGACTTATTTGCTGAATTGCGTGTTTTGGCTCTGAACTATATCCTCCTATCTAGTCCTAGCATTTCCATCACTTGTTTTCCTTTGAATATTTGATACTCCTAGTTATATTTTTTTTAGGTTAGAAATTCAGGGAAAGAAATAAAGATGTGATCATAGATGTTAGTATATCTGGTTTTTATTATTTTTCTAAGGTAGGCAATAAAACAAGACTTATTCCTAATCAAATGTGGACCAGATAGAGCTTTATCTTCTTATAGATGCAACTGCTTTCACTTTTTGCTTTAAGAAAATTTCTTTCATTAGGTTGTCTATGTAGTACTAGAAATATCTAAATAACCAGATGAATGGAGTGTAGTTCTCAAGATATCTTGACGGGCTTTGGTCCATGAAAGCGTCATTTGAGGTAAAAGGCGATGCCTTGTACGACATTGAACTTTTTCTAATGTAACAGCCGTACGAGTGGAAAACAATAGATGTCAAACCTTCTACCAAGAAAGATCTGCCACACTTGACGGTATCCATTCCCTAGTATTATCTGCTGGCTATATTCCACAGTTTTGCCAATGATTTTGTACTCACATGCAATCCCCATCCATGATTGGTCGTGGATACTCTAAGAAAGAAAGCAAAAACTCTTCATGCCTTTTTCTGATAAAAAAAAATCTTCACTCCTTTCCTCCACATTGCTTGAGTATGTAGAATCTTTATTGGTGTTTGAACCTTGTGTACTATTGAGACCCATCAAAAAGAAAAACTTTGTGTACTATAGAGTAAGGACTTGATATGTGTTGGTTCCTCTTATGAAAAACATAGTATAGGCTTTTCAGTTGAAGACTGGATTCTTTACAAACATCCTACTTTATTTTAGCTAACTTGTTTTTCACTTGTAGAAAAATATTTTTTTCTCTTATTCCATTATTCTTTGCCCTCATTACTTTGGAAACCTGTCCTATTCTTTGTATGGCTGAATATAATGACTTGTGGGAAACATTTGTCCATTTGATTACAAACTTACGGTTTATACACATTTCAAAGTCCAGGAAGAATCCAATCTGTTGCTGAAGAGAAGGGAGGATTGGTAAAGAGGTGATGCCCCAACAGAAGGGCTTGGTGAAGCAAAATGAATGTTAGGCCTAGTCAGAAGAAAGTGCATTTATTTGCTGGCTAGAATTTTTATTCAGTCACTAATTCCATCACACCCTATTTTTCCAATCTTATAATCTGGACTGATGTTCGTCAGTGACCTGTATTATCTATGATAGTTGTCCTTTTGAAATTCAAATGCACAATATGGATGCGTATTGTAAATGACCTGGCAATTCTGAACAACATTTCTCTTAATTCTTCTTTTCAACAGTAAACCCTCTCCTCACTCCTCAGGGTGTCCACAGTGTTTTCTCCCCTCCACCAATGACTAATTCATTTGATTGAAAGTGGAGAGTTCTTGATCAACAGTCTCCTGAGTCCTGTCCAATATTTACTGTTGATTGAGCGCATCTTTTGTCATCTACCTAAGCCTCGTCGGACCAAGTTATTGGGTACTTGTGTGTATGGGAGGTGGTAGGTACCCAATGCATTCATTGAAATGAGTAAAGTTGACCCGGACACTGCCTTTATTAAGAATATGTGAAGTTATTGGCCTGTTTAAGTTAGGAAATATGAGAGTCTAGAAGAAACCTTTTAAAATATATTCTGATGCTCCCTGTTTATTGTTTTCTCTGAAAATACATGTTGCTCGCTTCTCTTTGTCTTGGCTCCACCACTGCTCCTAATTGCTACTGGGAAGAGACTTAGCTGGCGTTGCCCGCTTTTTGTTCCTGCATTGTTTTTTTGTGGACTTAATAGTCTTTCTTGGGCACTATTCTACCTGGAAATGTAATGCCCTATATATTCTATGTTTAATAAGTTTGGAATTCCTGAGTTTGTTAAGCATCTCATATGTTTACAGGTTGTTGTATTTCTTTGGTGGTCAAGAGGATAAGGAAAGCTTTGCAGCACTCTCTCTTAGTTTCAATATATTTTGAAGCTAAGACATGGCAGAAAAAGCATGTGTAAAGCGCCTTCAGAAGGAATATAGAGCACTTTGTAAAGTACGTAACCTTTTAGTTGCTGGTTATTGCTCTACATATGAAGCATTACCAGATACTTTATTTCAGTCTATAACTATTTGCAATGCATGTAAACTAAGACTAGTAATTGTTAATTATGCGATGGTGGGTTCTTGCTTCCCTCCACACCATTGCTAGGCCTGAAGATATGCAAGTTGTGTGCTTAAATTCCTGTCATATCTTGGAGAATGTTTTACTTCATGGACTTACTCATGTTTGATGACGTCCTCCTATGCCTTCTATGGGCTAGACTATTCTACACCATGCAAATTTAATTATGTTGTACAACGCTCTAAGGTAGTGATGCATTCTCCATTGCAGGAACCTGTTTCCCATGTTGTGGCCCGCCCTTCTCCGAATGATATCCTTGAGTGGCGTGAGTCCTACTTCTGCTCATGTTCTTGCAGTCAATTATGGAGTAAAATTGTCTCTTAGCAAATGAACTTTTTTTCTTTTTTCTTTACAAGTAAAGTAAGTTTATGAAAATGTAGCAGTATTTCTAATTAATATAACTGACTAGACTTATTTGCAGGGAGTGGCCCTCCTTTTGTTTTTGGTTTCTCTTGATCAATTAATTTGTCATTTGTTTGCTTTGATATTACTAATGGTCCTACTTCTATCTAAACTGTGTCCAGATTATGTTTTGGAGGGGAGTGAAGGAACACCATTTGCAGGTCGCTACTTTTTTCTGAGTTCAGTATTTAAATTATTGGATTAGCTGATATTGTTGGGTGATAGCACTCTCGTTCCTCTAACCCGTCTTCGTGTCATTTTTAAATATTTGTTATGCTTCTGGAATTAACTTATGCTCCTTTTGTTGTTGTTCATGAAATGATACCGCTTCCTATCATTAGGTGGATTTTATTATGGGAAGATCAAGTTTCCTCCAGAATATCCGTTTAAACCTCCAGGGATCAGGTAGTCTAACTTCAGATGAGTTTGAAATTCCCTTGCTTGTTTCAACTCTCCAACCTAGGTTGTCTCCATGCTTTTGAGGGTTTTGTTCCTGCTGATTTTTACAGCACATATGTTTTCTTTTTCTGTAGTATGACTACTCCAAACGGAAGATTTATGACGCAAAAGAAAATCTGCTTATCTATGAGTGACTGTAAGTGCTTTTAGAATTGCCTAATTGTCACAGTTTTCTGTTGCTTTGTGATGATCTTTGTCTGTTATTAACCTTTGTTGCCTTATTTCTTCACAGTCCATCCAGAGAGCTGGAATCCAATGTGGTCTGTGTCAAGGTAATGAGTTGCAAACAATAAATAATGCTTATTTGTCTGGCAATACTTTCTTTAGTGCCTGTTTGGTAACCAAAAAACCTTAACTGGTTTTGTTTTTGGAATGACAAGGAAAATCAAATCATTGTTGCAATTTTTTTTTAAAAAAAGAGTTTATGTTTTCGTTTCTGCCATGACAAGGAAATATATATCACTCTTTCCACTTTTAAAAGCAAACATTATTTCTTAACGAAGAGGTTATATGTGTTTTCACTTATGAAGTTTTTTGTTTTCAGGACCACTCCTCTGTATCTCCCTGCCACCTGAGACCCACCTCACTGCACTCCAGACTCCCCCCCCCCCACACACACAAAAACAGATGCCCTATCCCTAGGCTGCTAGTCCCTCTCTTTTGCTTCACTTTAGCTTAAACCTGTGCCCTGTCTCCCTCCTTTTTTAAGTCCCATTCACTCATTCCATGTAAATTTGCTTGAATTAATTCGTTTGCCTACCCAATTTTCTTCTCTTTCAACGACAAAGGCAAACTACTCTCAATTCCAAGTTGGAGTCAATGATATGAAATCTCAAACACCATCTGCTCAGTTGCACTCCATGTGTGTCTACTTTGTTATAAATATTTTATTATTGTTTTTTTTTTGTTTAACATGTTTCTGATTTCTTGTTGAAACAAATTAGCAAAAACATGTCTATTTATTCTTACAGCTAAAATGAGATGTTTTTTCCTTCTTTGCTTGGGCTAACTTTTCCCTGTTCTGCATGCAGCATACTAACAGGGCTGCTCTCATTTATGGTAAAGTTCGTTCTACTAATGCAGCTTATAATGACTCCTGGTGTTCCCATTTCATCTGCTTATGTATTTTCAGATCATGCTTTATTTACTTTGTGCTTTTCCTTTTATCAAAATGTTATTTCTTTTGCATGTGTCTGGACAATTGAGTTCTATCTGTCTCTGTGCACGGAAGCCTTACTAAATGAAATAGATTCCTCATCTTGAAACCACTGGTAGAGGTTGAGGACAATCTGAAGTCATCCCATCACATTAAAGATCATTTGAGCTATAGCATAAAAGCTACCTCTGAGTGGTATAGGAGAAAAGGAGGGAGTCTGGTAGTTGGTGAAGTTGCCCCATACTTTCCCTTTGTGGCTCTACATCTGCCTACCAAGAAAAGTATTCTAAACTTCCATGTTCCATCACCTCTATGATGATGTCCTCTGCCAGTTTATATGATCTTCGCCCTCAAATTATCTAATATTTCCATCTAGCCTCGCTGTCCAAAAAGTGCACAAAAGGACTGTTCTCCAAACTTCTCTATGCTTCTTGTCTATCTTTTGACCCTTCCATCTGATGGTTGCTTTACTCAGACCAGCTGGCATGAACACCAAAAATATTCAGAAACACGAACCAATTCTCCGATTCTATCTGCAGTTTATGAATAGATGGTTTACTGATAAGTTGATTGCTTGCTCAGATAACATTTTCTTCATTTGTTGAATCATTTCTTTTTGCAAAAGTATGTTGGGGTTTGAACATGCATTGCGTAATACAGCTGCTATCTCGCGTTCTAACTATCTATTACTTGCAGATGGACAATAGTCCTACCACAGGCAGTGTATCAACAACAGTTGCTGAGAAGGAGAAGCTTGCAAAGGCATCCTTGGCTTTTAATTGTAAAAAGTGAGTTGACTGCGAGTTCCTTGCTGTTGTGTTGTATTTGTATAATTGCCTCGAGCTTTTGTCTCCACTGTTCAAGATCTCCTGCATGAGAGATGGATATGCTATTTTACCGTGTGTATTTTCCTTTATTACGTTTTTATTAGGTAGGAGGGTAAACTTACTCTCTATTTTTTTTATGATAGCCCAACCTTTAGGAAATTGTTTCCCGAGTACGTGGAGAAGTATGAACAGCAGAAGCTTCCGTCGCAGCCTGTTCCAGAGCAGGTATCATCCATGCCAGCTGGAGCAGAAAAGTCTAGACCCTTGTTGGAAGAGCATGAAAATTCCACAAAGGACGAAGTGAACAGAGTGAAGCCTCTAAAAGACGTCAAAAACCAACAGAGGAAATCCGTCCCAACTTGGTTGTTGCTGTTGCTAGTTTCAATTTTTGGTGTTGTAATGGCCCTGCCTCTGCTTCAGCTTTGATGACTGGAATCTTGTTTTGTGCACTACGGTGAAGAACAGACCACCCCATATCACATGGATACGTAGTCATCCCCGCTCCTGGTTCCTGTTATTTCACCTAATATTTTAGGTTTTTGAATTTACCTAGGGGGAATGTATAGGCATGACTCTTAAGTGGAGATCTAACTAATCTCTTAATCTAGCTAATGGGCTTCTCTTTCCTATTGTGCACGTCAGTGGAAAGATAACATAATGTGCTTTTATTGTGAAGGGCTCAGAGTTGCAGGATGCTTCTGCTTTGTCTGTTTATAGTTCGCAAATGTGGGTTTATTCTTCTTCGTCAGTCTTTTTTCCCCCCCTATTTTTTTCATGGAAGGGATGAGGTAGGTATATATAGTATATAGACAGACATCTGTAGTTATCGGCTTGACAAGTGAAGTTGAAAGGTGGAGCCATAGTAAAAGTATGAAGTCTATCGTTCTTTCTGGTAAAATTATTAGATGTCATATGTAGTATGAAAATGTGGCACGTGATGCTGCTGTTCACGTGTTTGATGAGCTATTCCGTATAGCTGACTAAACCAATTATTTCTCACTCGTGACTGGTTTGTACTTGTTCACTAAAATCTGAGGTTTTTCTTTATGGGAAACGGAGACTTATCAATCAATCAACTAAATTTCAATGAAAAGAAATGTTAAGATAGATGAAAATCCAATATACTCTAAGCCATGCTTGAAAGTTGAAAGACCCATGACTGCTGGCATGCCATATTAACCCCTCTTTTCACGTTGCCTTGTCGTCCACTAGGTAGTAATAAAACCTTTCGCCTAAAACTCCACTCCAAAAATTGCGCCGTAAAATTTCACAATCCAATTTATATTTATTACCTACTCTATAGTTTATACAGTGGAGAAGTGAAGTCGTATTCCCTGCTTTTGCTATTTAATTACTCCCTGAGATATGATTACGTCTGTCTCACTCGTGTTACCAACATTAATTTCTTCATGAATTCAAATCCTTCACCTCACTCCAGAAAAGCTAAAGAGTCAACTGCTGCAACACTTCTTTTGAAGACACTCCTTTTCTTAGGTATGTCCCTTAATGATATTGTGAAAAAGAAAAAAATTCATACTCATCGATTTTTCTTTTTTAAATTACTGGGTGTTATTTAGGTCTCTGTAATGATGGTGACAGTGTGATCCATTTCAACCAATAAAAACAATTGCATATGCTGATCCTTCCTTTCATTGTTAAGCATTGGTAAATATAGCTTTCCTTAACTAATCCAATTTATCCAACCACCAGTTTTTTCATACACAACTCTCATGGGATATAGAAAAGCCTTAGCTGGCCTTCCCATCTTTTTTTTTTTTTTAAAGTACCTTTTCTCTTTTGGAATCTACTATTATTAGGGGAGCCCCTCGTACTTTCTGCAATGAACAAAATGTATCTCTATATAGGCATGATTTGTAAGACTTCATGAAAATTTTCACTTCACATGGCTCAAACTTGAACCTGCATTTTGAAATTCCAGGGAGTAAAATATGAACAACTTTCCCATATACCCAAAATATGAAGGTGGGGACTATTGTGGCTACGAGTTTGATCCTCACACAGACTTTACGGATGTAAGTCAATTGTTTTTTTTTTTGCCTTATATCTTCAGCTCATATAAAGTTTCTATCTTTTATTCAGTGGTGGAGTAATGAGATAAGTTACTCCCACTTTGTCTATGTATATCAGAGTCATATGTCCATCCCCATTTTGATTTCCGATCCATGATCCAGTTGGGTTGAGTCAGACTCAAGTGGGTAAAATTTTAACAAGTGTTAAATATTGAACCTTTAATTTGAAAGTGCTGTAGATTTAGTGGGAAGACACTCAATTTAT
Source organism: Solanum piurae (assembly GCA_029582685.1). NCBI lineage: Eukaryota > Viridiplantae > Streptophyta > Magnoliopsida > Solanales > Solanaceae > Solanum > Solanum piurae. The sequence continues at coordinate 23,546 of JAJOOO010001290.1, read as the reverse complement.
ATTCCGAATCCGTCTCTCATTACCAGCTAGATGACATTTGATGATTTACGACTTGCGCGTTTTACAGTTCTTGTCAGAAGCGAGAAAGCTTGTATCTGAAGGGAAAATCAGTGCTACACCTCCACGTTCTGTGGAACTGAGAAACAACAATTTTGGAAATGATGGTAAGAAAACTTGCAAGAAGTCATGGAAAAGCTCTCTGTTTTCATGGCTGAGGACTGATAAGAAGAAGAATCAGGGGAGGAAGGGAACTTCAAAAGGCTCCACCATTAACAAGCCAAAGCGTGGATGTGTCTCTGGTCCTATGCCGGGGATCAGCGGGCCAGGTACTATAGCTGGAAGGCCCAATAAGCCTTTGTCTGGTCCCCTAACATATCTGTTCAGTCCAATTAACAGAGTGGACAATGAAATACCTTATCTCTGTCTTAACAAGGTTAAGAATAGTACTCCTGATGTTCAATCTTATGGACCTGTTTATCTGGTAACTTAAGATTGCAAAAGGGTAGGTTTAATTTAGCAGAGACTACAGGTATGTGTGAATCTATGTGTTCTAATTTCTGTGAGGTGAATGCAAACAAATATCATATGCATTTGTTGCAAGGAACAGGTTCTTTTTTTCATCATCACATGCTAGTCTAGGAATAGGTTCTGAATTCACCCATGATTTTGGAGTTTAGAATTTGAATAGCATCAACATCAACATTTTGTTTGATGATTTCAGGAAAATCAGACACTCATAATGCTTCATTTTTACTGCAGCTATATCATAAACAACATGTTTACTGCAAACTACTCTCAAATTTCAACCAAATATTGTCCAAACGCCTGCATGATATTTCGAGTAAGCTGTAATATAGATTTACAATGAATTGTAGAAGCCATACAACAAATGAACACTCACATTAATAACAAAAAAATTCCTAATACTCTCCTGTAAGAGAAGATAGATTCCCCTCAATTCTCAAACAGAGAAGCCCCTTGGCCCTAGCAATTTGTTTTACACATATACAATACATAGACATCTGAAGATTGCACACAACTTCTCATCTGCATCAAGAATCAACCAATCAATCAATTAACTTTAACCTAGTAAATTATATAGTTCCTAAGATTCCACTCTTCTCCAAATTCAAGAGGTGTAACAATCTCTAGCTCTGGCCCCTGCTTCCTTGTTCTACATCTACATTTCTGGGACTGCAAGGATTCAAACTGCTAAAAAGCCTAGTTAAAGATCTCAATCGTGTCGGTGTTGGTGTTTTCTGTTCTTCTTCTGCCTCTTCACTATTCTGTCTTGGAATATCAATCATCAAAACCCCATCTGGCCTAATAGTACTTGTGGATGCAGATGATGTAGTAGTTTCATCTCCCCAGAACAGAACATTAGTTGGTAAATTTTGTGTCTCTGTGGAAGCTACTGAGCCTTCTTCTACTGGTGCCCTAATGGCCCTGGAATTTGATTCTACAATAGTGGACTTCGTAGAGGACATTTCTGAAACAGGGTTTCGGCATAAAGGACAAGTGGAATGAGATTGAAACCACATATCAATGCAATCGACATGAAACCCATGATTGCATTTAGGCAAAAGTCTCGCCTTTTCACCATCAGAAACTTCAGTAAGACAAACGGAGCATTCCAATCCATCTTTGAAATCCTTGGTATTAAATGGAATTATGGGTATGGTTTTAAGGATGGAAGGGTCAAGGCCTCTCCGGAGTGCATTCACTTCTTGATAACCGCCAGCAAAGTCGAACCGGCGACGCCTTGTGCTGTCGTTCGGGTTGCCGTCCTCTCTGGTGAAAAATTTGGCGTATATGTGAAGGAAGAATACCAAGACCACCGCAAAGAAGAGAAATACGACAACAGCCATCATGATCTTAGCCGTGATCGCAATCATACCTGAATCACCTAATTTACCACTTCCCATTTTCAGATGAATTTGCAGTTTCTTTCTTTAAGAAAAAACAGAGGCTAGGATAATTAGTGAGAGTGAAATCTAGAATTTTGGAAGCAAAATTTTGAAGTTTGAAATTTGAGAGTCGAATTCAGCTAAGGAATTGTGGAGTATGATGTGAAAAGTGGGAAGATTTGGAAAGAGGATTTAAAGGGGAAAAATGCAACTCTAGTTGAGTCAAATTAGAAGGTGAATGTGGGGGGAGTTTAAAAGTAGAAAAAGCAAATAAGAAGATGAAAATGGAGTCTAAGCTGACTGCGACAGTGGAGGGAGGGTAAAGAAGAGTCACCAGAAGACTCCCAACATGGCGGCATATGAGTTTCAAATAAACAATTCTGGCCGCCTTCTTAACTTGTGGGGAAGTTTTATGTCAAAAAAAAAAACTTGTGGGGAAGTTTCTCATTTGACCATTTGTTAACTTCCTTGACTTCAATGGCGTAGACCCAAGGAATTTGAACATTCAGTGGAAAAAGATTATTGAGAATTTTTTTTATTTTTTTTATAGTAATAATTTCAAACGGAGGCCCATACTTTAATTATATACTTGATCAAACTCCATACTTTAAGAGGCATTCTAACCAAATATATATATGTTTGAGGGTCTTTGTAATATATATATATGATAGTTCTTTGATATTTGAAAGTGCTTAGTGAATATAAGTTATTTCACAATAATAATTAAATTTATGAATTACTTCACAATAAAAGTTACATGAACTCATGTTGAATCCGTCCGTCATTGGTCACACATTCAAATTCTCCCTGCTCGTCATATTCCACATCCACATTAACTCATCTAACACATGATCCAGCCCATTTATGCTAATAATAGTTAACCCAATTAATAATATGTTCAAATAAAATCAACCAATTGTTTTTTCAAATTTTAATTTTAATAAGTTTACTTTAGTTATTAATCATCAAAATATCACATGAACCAACAACACATGTTTTATAACTTATGTGGTCAGAAAGTCAAATATGTTTTTCTAAGAGTGTTCAAAAGAAACTGATAAACCATAAATCATAGTAGAAATAGAAATCAGAAAAACCAACTATTGTTGGTTTGATTTGATTCATAAATCTTACAAACTAGTAACATTGTTGGTTTTGATAAATTAAAAAAATTAATCTAAATCACCTATGTCGGCCAAACTAAGTAATAGTAAAAACTTTTTTTCATTAGTTAAAAAATAGTTTTCCCGTTAAAGCGTTTTTGAAACTGCATAAATTATTAACAAAAAAGTTTTACATTTTTTTCGAAAAGCACTTTCGACAAAAAAAACACTTCCTTTATTCAATGTCTTGACCAATGCTCATTTTTATCAAGATTCAAACAACTTATGTTAATATTCGTTGTTTTCGGTCTTCTCCTACTGGTATCTACATCATACAGGACCAACATTATTACTCAAAATGTAATCGGTAAGACCAAACCTTTGGTAAAATTGTACATTTTCATAAGAAATTTTCTATACAGAGATTAATTCATTTCATGAAAAAAAACAAAAACAAATTACAACTATTGAAAAACCAATTACAATTTACAATAATGATTGTGTGATATCTCCTGTTCTGTTGCTAATTTGGTTAGATCAGTACATATTTGTAAGGGAAAGTATGACCTCACAACTAAGCGGAGAAACCAATTCCAAATGTTATTTACAGCAAAACGAAGCGATTTTTGGTAATGTTCGTAGGCACAGGAATTGTGCAAAGAGGGCGAATTGAATTGATGTTTAGCCAAGAATCAATGCAATGAGTATGATATATGGTAAGCACCCGCTGCTACGACGACTATCGTCTCACTACTGCTTGATGATTGATGTGCTTGGAGTTGGAGAAACCATTAATTAATTTGTTTTTGGTTTTAATATGTTGATGTTTAATTTTCCCCTGCATGTGTTGTATTTATATAAAATATAGTGTTTAATTTTTTGTTTACAAAGGTTGTTGATTGACTAGTCCAACATTATGGATTAGGATTTTGCTTAATTTTGACAAGTATATATTGTAAATGAGAAAGGAGCTGAATATTTCGTGTTAGAATTGCGAGCAGGCACGAAACAACATGTATGTGCTGAATGGAAAGGTAAACAAAACATGGCAAGTCAGGTATAACATTCTGGTCAAACACAAGAAAAAATAGTTGCGGAATGCACTCTACCATAAAATATGTTGCAAAATATTCAAAATTAAGGTTATATTACGTACAATACAATATTTGAAAACTAAACTATATTCAAGGTGTGATCTAGTAATTAATAAAATTCACATAATATTTTATACTTATAATTTTAATAAAAAAGAAATAATTTTATAAAAGAATTTGCATTTCAACCATAAAAATATATTCGTAATTTGTACTATTATTATGATAATGGGGGCGGTCAAGCTAATCCCCCAATTTTTGAATCAAATTTAAAAAATCTCATCAAATAATATTTTTAAAGATATAATTGTACATAATTAATGAGATTTCATATCATGAAATTTTAATTTCCTGTAAAAAATAAATAAACAAATTTAAACTAGTGAGAAATTAAGCAAATACAGAGTCTCGTGTTGTGTTGCCAATAACAATATTTGTTTAGCTCAGGCATTCCATATTTGTAAGGGAAGCAATGACCTCAGAGCTAAGCGGATCAAGAAACCAATTCCAAATGTTATCCACAGCAGATATCAACGACGAAACGAAGCGATTACATGATCTCATAGAAATGTTGGCAGGCACTGGAATTCTGCAGAGAGGGCAAATTGAATTGATGTTTAGCCAAGAATCAATGCAATGAGTATGAAATTCATGTCCACATATGGTAAGCACTCGCCGGGATTCAGCCAAAGAAATATCGGCAAGGCATATTATACATGTCAAATGATCATCTACACAAATATTGTTATCTTGTTTTTGTGTACTAATGGTATATTTAGAGGCGATTACAAGCGACAACAATGCATCTTTGTATGCAGTTATTATAGGAAATGCTGTAATCACTGCTACGGCTATCATCTCACTACTGCTTGATGATGTGCTTGGAGAAACCATTGTTTTAATATGTGGTGTTGTTTTCCCCTGCATGCTTATATTTATAGTGCATGGTTTGAAGTTTTTTGTTGAATATAATTTAATTGACTCTAAACAGCAACATTATCAATAAGGATTTTGGTTTTGACTACTGTCCTAAACGAATTAACAAGGAAGAGCTGAATTCAGGTTACAATTGTGGAATTCAAAATGAAATGGTATGAGTTTGAAGTTTTGATCAAAAGCAGCTGGCGTGCTGTGCAGGGCACGAACATGTGCTGAATGAAAAGGTAAACAACATTATGGTCAAATAATTTACATGAAAAAGGGGAGCCAAAAAATACACAAAGACAAAATAGTAGTAGTTAGGTTGCAAAAATTGCAGCTGCTGCTACTATTAAGCTTTGCCGTGTATAGATAAGTATTAAGCTTATTGTCAAACAAGCGCTATTGTAGAGGCGCTTGACCAAAACGAGATAAACATCATTTTTTAAATAATACAGTAATGTCCAAATCAATAACGTGTTATAGTTAACTACTACTGTTTAATATAATTAAGGGTTACATATTTGGAAATTGAAGTTATATTATGTAGATAACACCTGAGGGGTATTAAATGGAGGTAAAAACTTCCGCGTTTACATTAAATCAGCCATGATTAAGTGATTCAATGAAAGAAAAATATATAGTGATTAAATAAATAAATAAAAATTTAAATTCAAACATATGACATGCATATATTGGTTTGACCTAAACATCTAACTTCTTTCCCTCAATTAAATTTTGGGTTTGAAGATTTTCGTCTTAGAAATAATTTCTCATACTTATAATTTTAATAAAAAGAGATAATTCTATAAAAATAATTGTTTTTTTAATCCCGAGGTCTTATATTTAAATCATAATAAAGAAGAAAAAATATATATACTAGGTATCATTCTATCTACCTACAAATCTTGGTGAATGAAGTTATTCATAATTTATAGGGATAAGGGTCTAAAAAGTATCCTCAACTTTGGTCAAATTTACTGTTGCGATACTAAATTTTCATGAGGACCTATTACCTCCCTAGACTATTTAATACCGTATTTTAAACATATATATTTGCCCACGTGGACATAAAAAATAATGTAAAATTATAAATAGTAATGTGTCCACGTGGGCACATATATACCTTTAAAATACACTATTAAATAGTTCAAGGGTTAAAAAATATACTATTAAATAGTATAGGGAGGTAATAGGAAAGTTTAGTATCGCAACAACAAATTCGACCAAAGTTATAATATTTTTCAGATCCTTATCCTAATTTATACTAATGATGAATACAAGTATCCGTTAAAAATTAAATTAACAAAGGAGCGCTCAAGCTAACCTGCAAATTTTTGTATCAAATTTAAAATCTCATCAAATAATTCTATTAAATATATAAATCATATGAAAAAATTAGATAGATAATAAAAGAAATGAAATAATTGTCACATATTGGAATTTATGCGTCAAATTTAAAAATCTTTGAAATATGATATACTAGTAGCATATTATCGGCTTGTGAACTTTTGGACAAACGGAAGTTGTGTGGCTATCGCTGTGTCACCAAAACCCAAACCTCTCTCTCTCCCGCTTTCTCCCTTGCAACCGCCTTTGCCTTTCTCTGTTATCTTCTTCACTCCAACAACACTAAACCCAAGATTTCAATTCAATACACAGTTGCCGCTAACAGCTAGTAGTCGGTGTATGGAATCTGAAAAACACTTTGCATTCCGTTCTCTTCCTGAATTTGAGCGACTTGGAGTTTGACTGGATGAGCTCCCCATGCCTTTATTAGGTGAATTCAGCCACATTTTTCCTTCACCCTTTTGAATTTTAACTCTCTTTCTTCAAATTTGTAATTGGGTTAATGGTTAAATCTCAGAATCTGTTGCCTCTTTGGGATATGTACTGAAGTAGCCGTCATGCTTTATTCCGCAGATATAGCTACTACACAGCCTTGTTTTAGGAACAATGTCTGTTCAATTAGTTCTCACAATGTCTTTGCTACTAGATTTCTGTACAATAATGAGATTAGATATGTATCTACTTGGAATTCCTTCCGAATACCACAAAAACCTTCGAATTCCAGTATTAAGCTGTTTCGGAGTGGTTTGATGATAAGGGCAGTAGCTACCCTCGAAAAAGGACCCACCAAGAACACCCAAACCAATGAGGAACAAAGCAATTTTGGTGGTGTGAGGATGGGAAAATATGCAGCAAGTTCAACTTCTGCTGTTGTGGAGCAGCAGTCGGCAAGTGAGGAAGCTGAGTTGAATGAGAGAGAGAAGTTGAGGCGGATGAGGATATCCAAAGCTAATAAAGGGAACACACCTTGGAATAAAGGCAGGAAGCACAGTCCAGGTACTTAAAGCATACCCCAATAATTCTTTTGAGCTGTTTGTCATGGATAAGCTTTAATATTTTCAAGCATGTTTGAACCATCTGCAGAAACTTTACAACGAATTCGAGAACGTACAAGGCTTGCAATGCAGGATCCTAAGGTGATGTCATGTAAGCATAATTTTGTGAATTAAGTACTAGAGATGAGAGTTTGATTAAGAAGAGGGAACCCCTAAAGTGCTCTGGAAACAGTAGTACCTATAGTGCAACGACTTCTAATAATTTTGTGACATTATGGGCATGGGAAGTTATTCCCTCTAATGGTGAAGGTGTAATGCTAACTATGGGGAACCAATGAAAAGGTATAATAGAACGCAAGTAGGATCTGACTAAGGTGGATCTGAGCAGAATGTACAAATTAACATTTTTTCTCAAGGGAAGAAGCTCAATCTTACTTCAGCTGGAAGATGTGTTTTTTGATCATTCATCTAGGTTCAAACCCGTTTAAGGGTGCAGTGTGGGACTAGAGAATCAATACTCTTGATTACATTTTAGGCACATGCCCTCAGGGTATCTTGGAGAAGTTTGAGATAACTGTATTTGTCATTTTTCAAACTCTCAGTATTTAGTGTCATTCTCTGGATGTCATTAATCTCAGTAAACTTCATTATGCATTTCTGAGAAAATAACTTGAAAGAGTCGATATTGGTGTCATCTGTGAGTATTATGACATTATCCACATTTCTACTATGCTATGTGGTCATCTGTATATGCATGTCATGACCCGATTTCTCGAGTCATGATGACACCTAATATACCACACCAGTAGGTAAGCTAATGCGTAAGCGTAAGGGTAGAAACTACCGAAAACAATAATCTAAACAAAGGATAACAAGACGGAAGCAAACCAAAATAAATATATACAGAAATCCCTTCCAGAATGGACAGTGTTCCACAGTGGCTATTGCTGGATTGGATCCCATTGGAGATACCATCACCCCCGGGGTCGTTCTTTCTAGCTGGGTTGGGAGCATACCGCTGGCTGGGTGGACTCGGTGATTTCGGCAATCGCCCCGAGCCTCTCTTTCTAGCCGGGCTGGGAGTGTGTTGCTGGCTGGGTGTCCTCGGGCCACTCTTTCTAGCTGGCTTGAGAGTGTACTGTCGGCTGGGTGGAGTCTGATGGGTTACCTTGGTTAAGCTATATATATTAGAAATATATACATGCCTTCATGTGACTTACCTGCATAGGCACATGTCAAAGTGATTTTCAAAGTCACAATGAGGAGCAGATAGGAGCTTCCCGAATGTGAGGCTGATATGTAACATTCCTAATTCATATGGGATATTTTATTGCGCTTCGTTAATTTGTACGAGTGTTTGAATCTCCTTTTGTATCAGCACATTTAATTCCTTTGAATTGTTTGAATCCAATTGTGAACTAACCAGTTTTATACTTGAAAAGCTTGCATTCAAAATGTTCTCTGTAGAGGTAGAGTGCCTCTTTCTTAAAGAAGAGGAAGATGTGGTTAGGTGATGATTCCAGCAAAGTGTTAAAACTTTTATGTTAGACAACTTTCTACCCACAACCATCAGTTAGTCGCATTTACACTAGCCACGTTGTTGATCTTGCTGCAACATTTTTCTCCTGGACAGGGTGTGACTTTTTCTTTCCCTTCATTTGAGGTCTGAAATAACCATTGTTTTATTCAGTCAACAACTTATTAATATATTGTGCATTTCTGTTCAAATTGTGGCTTGCGCAAATGATCTAGTAAAATCTGAGATAACCAGTTAATTTTTAGTCAGCTATGATATCCATTTAACGTCATGCTTTAGAATTTTTTCTTGATTATATTACTGATATGCTCTAATTATACAGGTGAAAATGAAGTTGGTTAACCTGGGGCATGCTCAAAGGTGGGTTTTGCAAATTATTCTTGAAATTCATTTTTTCACCCTTTTGATAGCATAGTGGAGTCTCTTAATCAAGACGTGAGTGAAAAATAACCTGCACAATAGAACTTGTCTATTCTGGTAGCTGAAATAGCAAATGATGGTTAAAAAAGGAATAGACAGTATTGGACCAACCGTTGCTTCCTGTTTCATGATAACTATTGCAAGGTAATGCCTTCAGTTGGCATGGCAGTAATGCGCGAGTTTTAATCTCTTCATCACTAAATTCTTCCTTGGGAATTCAATTGAACGTAGCAACATCGTAGTAATTTAGCATTTCATATCCCTAATTGTAAAATCACCCTCTTTATCTAGAACCTCAAATTAATATTGGAGATTTGTGAAAATTGTATGTTTCAAATTGCTAAAGGAGTTTAGAAGGCTGTGATTGGTCCAAAGGGCGGGTCACAGACGGATTTCTCGGTTATCAAAAAAAAATTAAATGCTAAAGGAGATTTTTTCCCCCCTTAAATGCAGTGAGGAAACAAGGTTGAAAATTGGTGTTGCTGTAAGGATGGGGTGGGAAAGGCGCCGTGGGATGTTGAGGCTCCAGGAAACTTGCCACTATGAGTGGCAAAATTTAATTGCAGAAGCTTCTAGGAGGGGCCTTCTGGGTGAGGAAGAGTTGCAGTGGGACTCTTACGAGATTTTGAGCAAACAGCTTGAGCAGGAGTGGATACAGAGTGTTCAAGAAAGGAAAAATAGGCCCAGACTGAAGGGTAACAAGAGAGCTCCCAAATCTGCTGAACAGAGGCGGAAGATTTCAGAGGCCATTGCAGCTAAATGGGCTGATCCTGTAAGTGTCTTTCTTTGTTGGGACTGGACTTCTCTTTGGGAGTAGCTCCATCCCTCCATCCTCATGTTTTTCGTTTTCACTCTCCTCCTCCATTCTTTTGACTAGGATCACAGTTTTATGAGTTTGAAGGCTGTGAATTTGAATTTCCTCACATTTTGATAGCTTTCCAAAAAATGGTTTTTTTTACCAATTTACCTTTTCTTCTAACTAGGATTACCGTTCTCGGGTCCAATCCGCTCTGTCCAAATATCATGGAATACCTGATGGGGTTGAAAGAAGACCAAGGAGAAAGCCTGCTAGTGATGAGCAGACCAGAAAAAGAATCCCTCCGATAAAGAAAGCTAATGAATTGGATAATCTGGTAAATCCCGAGCCCAAGAGCCAAGTTCAACGTGTTCGATTGAGGAGAAAAAACACACCAATGTACAAGGATCCTTTGGCTAGTTCCAAGTTAGAAATGTTAAAGAATATCAGGGCACAGAGAGGAGGTATTGACCAGAAGAAAATTGAAGCTGTCATGAGAGCAAAGTAAGTTGTTATTAAATCTTCGTTATCTCGGCATCTTTCCATCTGACATCTGCTCGTCACTCTGTCATTTTATGAACCTCATAGCAACCTGATACAATTGCTGCCAAAATGGTGAAAGATAAATTCTTTGAACGAAGACGTGCCCTATCTTAATGCATAAGAAGACTACCCCCAAATTGTTATTGACTGGAATTATTAATTTGCACCTGAAGCATTAGTGCATATATTGACAGGAAACTTAATTAGTACAATCTTCCTTCTATGGGAAGTTTGAATTTTGTTTTTCCTATATATTTCCAGTGACTTAGTGATGTCTTTAGACTTTGTTCGGAACTGAGAGGGGGAGAAATGAAAGTAAGGCAAGGTGGAATAATTTATTCTTTGTTAGAGTAGGTAAATGTCTCACATTGGTTAGGGAATGGACTAACGATTTGCTTATATGAACTTGGACAATCCTTTCCTCAGGAGCTAGCTTTTGGGTTGAGTTAAACCCCAAGTATCATATCTTTACATTCTTCAATGGAAAAAGAATTTGACACTTATTTGTGTCTCTGTTAGGTATAGGAACGCCAGGGAATAATTGGTTTCCTTCTTTCATTCTTCCTGTTATTCTAGCCAGAGCAAATAAACTATTGTAGGATTTGTAGACTTCCCCTTCCTTTCCTTCTCTCTCTATCTTCCACATCTGTATGTAAAATCTTTAAATGATTTACAAGTAGGTCAAAGAGGTTGTGTTAAAAATTTAGAAAGTCCTTCCTTCTTCCAACTCTTCTATCCCCTTCCCATCCCCAAAGAAGGAAGATAGTGCAAGAAAGGTGATTGAAGAAGAAGGTTCTTTGGGCTTCTACCCTTGCTTGTTTCCATCAACTATAATGATTAACTTTTTTTGGTAGGAGGTGAAATGTAATAGTGGAGTAAACTATAATCTTGAAACAGGGCATGTTGATACCTCAAACTGAGGAGAGGTCTAAATTATGGATTTTAGGACTATATCTATTTCTACACGATTATTTTATTAGTATCAATCTGCTAGGTAGCAACTGATAAGTTCTTAGGAGGTGAAATGTAATAGTGGAGTAAACTATAATCTTGAACATGTTGATACCTCAAACTGAGAGGGCTAAATCATGGATTTTAGGACAATATCTATTTCTACACGATTGTATTATTAGTATCAATCTGCTAGGTAGTAACTGATAAGTTCTTGGTGTGCTAACAATGTTGCAGAGCATTGATAGCTGAGGCTGAGAAGGCAGCAGAGGCCTTGGAAATGGCTGCCCATAATAGCCCTATTGCTCAAGCGTCTCTGATTGAAACTAGGAAGCTCATCTCTGAAGCTATCCGCTCCATTGAATCTATAGAGAAAGAGGTGTCTGTTTCAGATAGAGATCTTTCACCACCTTCAACTGAGCTGGGGAGCCACACTGCAGACGACGGAGATTCGGAATTTGGAGCTCTGGCTGATCCTAGTGAAAGAAGAATAAATGGTTGGCATGCTGTGATGCCTATGGACAGGGGTATCTATCATTTAGATGATGGACGACATGCCTTGCAAGGTTTACCCAACGGTAAAAGCACAGCTCTCTTGTCAAGTTCCAGTGACTATAACTTACTGGGTGACAGGCAGGAAGTCTATCAAATGATTTCCAGTAATTTATCTTTGGAAAAGGAGGTCAATATAACACAGTCCACCACCTCGACTCAGAGATTTGATGAGGATGAAGCTAATGAAAGCCCAGGAGATGAACAGAAACAGCTTCTAAACAGGGATGAAGCTAATGCATGCCCAGGAGATGAACAGAAACTGCTACCAAATGGATTGATTTCTGGCGCAAAGATTGAGGCGGTGACCACCACCACCAAGAAATGGGTTCGTGGAAGGTTGGTTGAAGTAAGTGAAGGATCTTAGATTAGCTGAAAGATTATTTCAAGTATCTGATATACACACTTGGAATGCATTTCATGGATGCACTATAGAGTACACTTATGCCTACAACAATTTTTTTAACCAAGAGAGTTTTCTCTGCCAATCAAATGATAGTCTGAGCTATGATAGTTGCAAATAGGCATTTCAGTCTCTAGTTTCATGCTAGATACATATTCTCTTGTAATATCTGTTTCATGACCATTTATGTAAAGTTTCAGGATAGACCTGGCCGCATTGTAATCTGTTGGGCCTCACTTAGTTCATTCCAATTATTGTGACATTTGATTCGTTTCTATCAATCTTTTATCATTGTGCGAGGATGATGTTAAAGCAAAAGTCAGCACTGCTTAGATTACATGACCAACAAGCAGATAGAGATTATTACAAATGAGTAGAGTATAACAACTGCTAGCATCGGGATTTGGGGTTACTTTAGCTGGAGAAGCGTATAACATTCCAGTTCTGCAGTTGAGAGTCGATAGCATTCTCCATGTCTCGCCTCTTCTTTTCCTTCACTTCCCTAGCTTGATTGATCTCCACTTCAACTTGTTCCTTCTGCAAAATTAGTACACGATACAGCAAAAGAGATGAGAAAAGAAAGGGAATGAGGGATTTATCAAGCACTTACGTCGACAACGTCAGGGATGGGAAGCTTGGTGCTGTGGACGGCGGAACGATTAGCTGCTTTGCCGACCGACCGCAGTGCAGTGTGACGGAAAACGACCTTAGCGGTCTGGCAGGTGTGTGCTACTTTCAACACTCCGCTCATTTTCTAAATTACTCCAACTTAGCTCAATTCAACGCCGATCACAAATCAATTCTTTTTGCTAAAATATTTGCATCATATTCTGCCGCTATATTCTATTATAATTAATACCAACGAGAGAGGTTTGGGCTATGGCCTATGAGGTTATGGATATGGCAAAGCCACGTGGCTTCACGTCTGCCCCCTCTTTCTCCAGATGTCTCTAGTGCATTCTTACACGGTGGACACTTGAAACTACTTTGTGTTCCATTTATATATATTTTTTGGTCATTCTGACCTTTATTTATTCCGGGAAAACGATAACGGGACTATTTTTTTAGGCTTAAAGTCATCTCTAGTCCCTTAAAGTTATTCGCATAATTCACTTAAACATTTTAATTAGGACTTGTACCAATTAAACATGTCTACCATTTCGAATTTGAACATTTTTTTGAGAATAAGCTAAAAATAGAAAGTGTGTGAAATACACTCGCGATGACATGTTAATTTGACTAATTAAATAATAACATGTGCTATTTTTTAATCCAAAAAATTATATTATAAAGTAAAAAAAAAAAGGAAATTATTTTGAAGTAAAAATAAAATGAAAAAAAAGTAACTTAAACCACCCCACTTCCCCTACAATCTATTGAAGCTCAGAACTCACTTTCGTTCTACAGTACTAACCCCATTCATGGCGACCCTCCCTCTCCTTTTATAGTGTTATCCTCAACACGATAAATCTTCCTCTCGATCAGCTTATTTTCAACTATAACTTTATTTTTCGTCTCGTTTTAGGTAGATAAAGATGGAAAAAAATTCTCCGGAAAATTAATGAGTCCCGATTGTCATTGTCGGAAAAAATGGAATTATCTCAGACTTCTTTTGTTTTACATAATCGATTAACTTTTTTGGACGAAGAACATCATTAAATTCTGCCAATATACATCAATTTAAAGTCAAATTAACATCACAAATAAAAAAAAATCAATAAATTTTTTAGCAAAGCAAATAATAAATAGAAAAATCCTCCAATAGATTCACATAACTGGACATCAATTTACCAAATTATTACATTAACAACAAAGAGACAAACTCCACACCTAAAGCCCTCTACAAATTGAAAATAACGGTGATAATGGTGGAAAGGTCGTGTCAATGGCGGTGCTGCCAATAAAAAAAAATCAACGGAGGTGTAAGAACTGAAGTATCTAGAGAAAATAAGAGGAAGAAGAAGGGTGTGTAGTGGCAGCGGCAACACCGAACTGGTGGTGTGGTGGAGGAAATGATGACAAAGAAGATGAGGAAGAAAGAATACTTCTTTCCACAAAAAAACGCCCAATTTAATACCTTTCACGCGTTCATAAGATGTGGAGCACAAACAATGTGCCACCTAGGCAAAAAATGTTCAAATGGTTCAGATTTGGAAGGGTAAATATGTTTAATTTAAGGTGTCTAAGTGAATTATGCAGACAACTTTAAGGGGTCACATATGACTTAAATCATTTTTTTAGAACGTAATTGAAACTTATGAATCTATAGTCATTTTGAGAATTAATTCAAATTTAAAGAATTAAAGTTAAAATAAGGGTCTGAAATTTTAAACATATGTGTCAAAATCAAACTTCAAATATATATATATACAAAATGTAATTATGTCTTTTGGGAACTAAACACCATATTTATTCCGTCCAAATTGAGTATTTGTGTTTTAAACTCGGCAACCAAGTGAAATTCTTAAGGACATTGCAACCCTTCAAATAGGCCAGGCCCAACACTGGAACTGTTTCCAGATGGGGAAAATGCCTGGGCCAATAACCAGTATGCCAACCATGCAGCCCATGATATTGAGGGGCCAGGCAGTCGGCAGACCGATGGTGGGTCATTTTCTCCCACCGACGATGCTACGATTTAGATTTTAGGTAGTCATTCCTTCGGCCACACCCTTTACCTCCTAGAAATAATTTTACAAATCACAGGTAGCAGCAGTTGTTAACTTGACTGGACCACTCACCTAAAACATCTTATCAGTGTTACTGCCTCCATCTTCTTCTTTCTTCTCTCTGTTAGTTGTTAAATAGTCGTCCTGTTTACTCTAACAGTTTACAGTATATCAGTTACCACTACCAAATGCACATTCGAATTCCGTAAGAACATGATGAGGGACAGAGAATCATCTGATGAAGAAGATGATCGAGAAAACCTGATCCATCAGAATGAACGAGTAAATGACCTTTCTAAATCTCCACGCCGTTCCACATTCCAAATCGAAGACGTTAAGGACCGATTTGCCCTTTGTCGGCGCTTCAATTTCACCTCCGGTAAGAGGTATTTACTAGCAATTATTCTCCCAGTTTTGGTACTTATTCTTTATTTCGCTACCGATATCAAGAGCCTATTTCAGACCACTGTTACCACCATAATGTATGATGGTTCCTTCAATTCCATGCGCGAGTCCGAATTGCGGGCTCTTTATTTGCTTAAACAGCAGCAATTGGGGCTTTTCAAGCTGTGGAATCACACACTAGTTAATGATACTTCTACAACACATACTGGTAGTAGCTTGGAGTCCACTCCTGGCTTTACGTCGGTTTCGAGGTCATCAATTGTGGAAGATCTCAAATCCGATTTGCTCAGACAGATTTCACTAAATAAACAAATTCAACAAGTTCTTTTATCCTCCCATCAATTAGGTAACTCTTTAATTACATCAGATAATTCCACAGACCCTAGTCTCGGTGGTTTAGGTAGGTGTCGGAAGGTGGATCACAACTTGTCCCAGAGGAGAACTGTGGAGTGGAAACCAAGATCCAATAAGTACTTGTTTGCAATTTGTGTCTCCGGCCAGATGTCAAACCATTTGATCTGTTTGGAAAAGCATATGTTCTTCGCAGCTCTGCTCAACCGCATTTTGGTTATTCCGAGCTCAAAAGTTGATTATGAGTTTCGTAGAGTCTTAGATGTTGATCATATAAATAAGTGCTTGGGGAGAGAAGTAATTGTGACCTATGATGAATTTGCAGAAAGGCGAAAGAGCCATTTGCACATAGATAAATTCCTTTGTTATTTCTCTCAGCCACAACCTTGTTTTTTGGATGAAGAACGTGTTAAGAAGTTGAAGTCATTAGGGATATCTATGAATAAGCTCGAAGCTGCTTGGAATGAAGATGTTAAGAATCCAAAGAAAAGGACTGTCCAAGACATAATGGCTAAGTTTTCTACGGATGATGATGTTCTTGCAATAGGTGATGTGTTCTTTGCTGATGTGGAGAAGGACTGGGTAATGCAGCCTGGAGGCCCCATTTCCCACAAATGTAAGACACTCATTGAGCCAAGTCGTCTTATTATGCTTACTGCTCAACGTTTCGTCCAAACGTTCTTGGGAGACAACTTTATCGCTCTTCATTTCCGCAGACACGGTTTTCTGAAATTCTGGTATGTTTTCGTTTGATGCTGGATCTAGTGTTTAATAGCTATTTGATTTTGCATCTATCACTAGTAGGGGGGACAAAATGACCAGTGCTAGTGTCTGATCAATATATTGCTTTGTAACTTTCATTTCCAAGCCCAATAATGCCTCCAATTATGTGTTACTGCCATAATGACAAAAGCTTCTCATCTTAGTTCTTCCTCATCTTTTTATCATACTTTACCACCTCTGATTCGTTTATTGTTCTTCTCAGCAATGCCAAAAAGCCAAGTTGCTTCTACCCTGTTCCTCAAGCTGCAGACTGTATCAATCGTGTGCTTGAGAGGGCCAATTCTCCAGTAATATATCTTTCCACAGATGCTGCAGAAAGTGAAACTGGTCTACTTCAGTCACTTGTTGTATTCAATGGGAAGACAGTACCCCTTGTTCAAAGGCCTGCTCGAAATTCAGCTGAAAAATGGGATGCTTTATTGTACAGACATGGCCTTGAGGGTGACCCTCAGGTGAGTTTTAAATATGCATTTTGTCCATATTCATAAGCAGAATATTAAGAGCAGCTACTTTATGTGGCACTGAACAATACAGTTGGTAACTTTGATACTGGAACTTCTATGCTCTATCGTTTTGGATCCAGCCTCTGCTTTCTAATCTTAATCTGTCAAATGAGCACATTTTGAATTCGTCGAGTTTGACCTGTAGTGAAATTAGACTTAAATTTTAATTCTATTTATGGGAAGGTAGAATAGATCTGATCCAATTTTATCTTGGATAATATAGATCATCACCCCATTATACTTGCATTGTATTCAAGTTTAAACATGCATTTAGAGGTGTTCATATTACTGTGGGTTGGTAAGGTGGTGCGGGTGCTTGAGAATGTACGGGAGGGAGGACATGCAAAGTGGAGAAGGTGTGAGCCATTTTTCAAGTAGATAATGTAGGTTCTAGAAGTCTTTTGATTGTAAAAATAAATTTGTTTTGTGGGTTCTTGAATGTAGTTTGATGTCCTTTAGTTCTTCATGGGATTAAGTCAACAACAACAACATACCCAATGAAATCCCACAAGTGAAGTCTGGGGAGGGTAGAATGTACGCAGACCTTACCACTACCGTTGTGCGGTAGAGAGGTTGTTTCTGGAAAAAAGTCAAACTGTATTTAGTATTTGCTTATTAAACAAAAGGTTAATCCGTACTGATTAGCTGGCATGAAATTTGTAAATATTTCTCTTTGGCAAAAGAGAGTTTTTTCCTGTCTTTTTGAAGATGCGTAGAATTTTGGGATGTCAAAATAGGATGGTAGGATGCTTAAAGTCAGTTTCATGAAGTACTAGATGTACAAGAAAGTTGTATTGAGCTGGCTATGCATTTTTGCTCTTGCCTGAATTTTATTTTTACAGGACCTAATGTGTATAGAAAGCCTTAAGAGTTTGTTTGGATTGACTTAAAAATTGATCAAACCTACTTCCAAGTCATTTTTAGCTTTTGGAAATGTTTGGCAAAGTTAAAAATAACTTAAAATAAGTTTAAAATAACTTTAAAAAAGTTAAAAACCAAAAGTAAGAGTCTCTCTACTTTTTATTTGGACTTAAAAGCTACTTTTTTTTTCTGCCTATCCAAATGGGCTCTTAATGGTACCTCCATTTCCGGGTAATAGGTACAAAATTAATCTGTTCAAGTCTGTGAATCCTACTGGAATTCTCATATTTTAGCCACAATGGATTTGTACGCATCCAAACATCACATGTTTCTTCTCTTTAGATTGTACAGTTTCTACCATCAGCTGTATGTAGGATCTTAGGGAACTTATTGGTAGAAGAACAAGGTTCATGTAACTTATACATAGTATGGTCTTTCGATAGCTCATGTTATTATTCCTTATAGGGGACAGGCAGCGCAGAAGCAGAATCCTGTAAATGAAGTCTGCTTTTCTTTAATCTTTTCTTGCATTCTCTTGTTAAATTTTGTTTGTTGGTCTTGCATGCTCTTATTTGTCTGCTCATTTCCTTCATGAAGGTGGAAGCTATGCTGGACAAGACAATTTGTGCCATGTCTAGTGTGTTTATTGGATCATCAGGGTCTACTTTTACTGATGATATTTTGCGGCTACGAAAAGACTGGGGATCTGCTTCGCTTTGTGATGAGTATCTATGCCAGGGTGAACTGCCAAACTTTGTCGCTGATGACGAGTGAAGCAGATAATGGCTGAACATACTTCGTCTTGTACTCCTCAAGCTCATTCTGCTACTGAACAAGTTACTATGCCTGAAGCAAATGAAAAATTGTGTTGGAGTAAAGAGTGATATCTGTTGTTATATTGTCTGTTACATACTTGTAATCTAGATTCTTTAGCATAGATGGCCTATTTGGCCAATTCTTTTGGTCTGTATTCTAGTGTATAATATTGGTTAGCAGAGTGACAATGTTTTGTTCTGTGCAGCTGTTTTATCTCTTACCACCAGTTTTAGAGTTTTGTAGGTTTGCATATTGACACATACACTTCTCAATAGTTGAATTTTTTCAGGATGAGAAAAGATAACTTCACTTTCTTGTAGTAGAAAATGGAGTCGTTTCCTTTCTCTTTACTAGTTCTTGTTTTTGTGTTTTAAGTATACTGGGGAAAATCACAAAGCAGAGGCAAATATAAGTGGATCAGAATCAACTTGCTTCAGAGATGGAAAGAAAGAAATCGACATTACTCTTTTCTTTTTTTCTGTCCGCTCAGATGAAAATGTAAACAAATGTTACTCACAAGTGTTTGTTCGATATTTATATTAATGTTCATTGACATTTCTACGTTGTCGCAACTCTCATTTGTTTCAGCTGAATTGACTGCTTTGCTCGATTAATTCATTTTATTAATCAGCAATACTGTTTTGCTATTATGACATAATTTTTCAGCGCCAGTAACAAACTACTACTACTTCAAAAGAATTGAAAAGATATACAACGTATCACTTATTTAAATACTCAAAACCTAACTATTAAACGTTTAGATATGACAGCCTATTTAACAAATACTGAGCGGTTCTGAACATGTTTTTATAATAATATATATCTATATCTATTTTTATTCATGATAATTATTTTAATTCTTAACTTAATTAATTGTTATTGCCGGAGTGGGCTTAAAATTTGTGAGCCCATTAGGATTTAACGCAAGAATAGGTCGTATTGGGTCGACCCACGGATCACGTGGATAGAAAGCCCTATATATAAATAGAGAGTCGTCTGCTCAAATTCTCTGGTATTTGTTCCCATTCTCTTCTTGTTTCTCAAGAAAACTAAAAGATTCTTCCAATCTGAAGGAAATGGCACCCGCAGCAGATGTGGAGGATGAGATTAAGGACGAGAAGAACCCCAGGCCTCTTGATGAAGATGATATTGCTCTACTCAAGACTTATGTACTCTTCTTCCTCGCCTAATCTTACATATCTTCATATTCAAATCTTTCCTATCTTATCGTATCGTGTGCGTTCTTTCTAATTATAGTTAATCTTTGGTTACCCACTGTTGCAACGATATCTCTATGATGCAAAAATGCAGAATTGCGAAGAACTCACAGGTAGTACTGAAACAATGAGAATTTGGAAATCACTAAGCTATGTAAAGAAAACTAAATTGGCAGCCAAAGAATGAGTTTTATTAATGTTAGATGGTATTTGTAATGGTCATACTGCTAACTAGTATGAAACGACCCCTATGGCCTAAATTAACTTGAGACTACTTTTACTGTAGCTAACAAATTTACCTGTGCTGCATTCATTTGAGCTGCAGTTGAGATATGTATGGTTTTCTTTTCCTTTATTAATGTTGGGGGAAGTTGAGATATGTATGGTTTTCTTTTCCTTTATTAATGTTGGGGGAAGGTGCAATATGTACTGTTAGAAACCTCCATCTTATTTTTGTGTATCAATACCCCTTGAAATGAACTTTGTCATCAAGGGATCAGGTCTGGAAATTGGTCAAGTACTGATGATGGAATTTTTGAGTCCCAAAGTTAGGCGGAAAGCCGGACCATATAGAAAAGAAATGAGCAACATCCAGGGTCCAATATTTTTCTCATCAGCTTGAAGCAACCATACAACAATTTTACTTCCAGAGTGCTGACCCTCCTTGATATAGGCTCTAGCAGATAATTCATAGATTTTACTTGAAATATAAGTAAGTGAAGTGACAAAGTTTTCCAGCTCCATTAAGAGAAGGAGCAAAGAGTGAATTATTACCAGCATAAGTAGATGAAGAACCTGCTTTTGATCTGCCCTGTCGAATGCTTTGTCATTCTTATGTTTTGAAAGATGGCTACCCTGCTACTACATCAGACTGTACAATGCCCTTCTGCTTTTAGCAATTAACACCCTTTAAGTCTGAACTGACCTTTTTTGTTGCCCATTACTTCTTTTCTTTCCTTGGGTTCTTTCTCTCATACAATTTGTTTAATCCTCTATGGAATCAATGTTTAGTGGACAATCATCAACATCATGAAACCTTGCTCCTCTTGAAATATTTCAGAGGTGGAGAACTTAATATCCACTCTGATAGAACGGAAATTGGACTTGCTCTTACAAGTTCCTAAGTCATACCCATCTTACCTGAAGTAAACCTTCTAACACTTTGGAGATTTATTTACAAAAATATGGTGTGATCAGGTGATAGGAGTGTATAGTTCTTGGCGATAAAATATCATTCATTTGGATAGACATTGCATGAGTTCTATTCATGTAAAGAGTGTTTGATCACACTTCTATATGTACTTCTGGTGTGCGAGTACAACCACAGACACATCCCACATTATATGTATAAGAGTATGCTATTTTTTCCTTGTGAAATTTTTAGTTTGGTTCCTTTTCACTAAAAATCCCTTCTTTCATTTTGAAAGTATATACGACTTAGTATCTGATCATTGTTTTAATTAAATTATTGAAATGCTTTTTGCAGGGTTTGGGGCCTTATTCCACAAGCATAAAGAAAACTGAGAAGGAAATCAAGGAAATGGCAAAAAATATAAATGATTTGCGTGGTAAGTATTTGTATGTCTTTGCTTTTTATCTTTGATGTTGAACTAATTCCATCTCTAAATGCAAACTACTGTTCATTGCCGCACATTGTGGTCCTTGTTTTTTCTGGGGGATAGAAAGGAGAAACAGAAAGCTTTTCTTGTCCCTTGATCCTGGGAATTGATTTTCTTTTGTTAAAATGTGTAGATGTGTTTTCCTACTTTTTCCTTTACACATTTCCCTATATATGCATAGTGAATTTCAACTTACTGTCTTACTGATCATGCAGGTATTAAGGAATCTGACACTGGGTTGGCTGTACCAAGTCAGTGGGATCTAGTTTCAGATAAACAGATGATGCAGGAGGAGCAACCTCTTCAGGTGTGGTTTTTTTTGGCAATGAAAGTTGACTAAGTCTTTGCTTGTCAGATACTTTGAAGCTGTAACTAAATCTTTGGAGCAGGTGGCTAGGTGTACAAAGATAATTAGCCCCAATACTGAAGATGCAAAATATGTTATAAATGTCAAGCAAATTGCTAAGGTATGTTATCCTTTCTTTTGCATATCATATTGGCTGTATTAATTTCATTTATGACAGTAATTCAAGTTGTGTGAGTGTTGTTTGTCTTGTAAGTCTCCGCAAACTGATCCAGAATAGGTCTGTGCTTAAGCAGTAATAAGTAGCATATTGTGGTTAGCAGCAACACATAAGTACGAAATTTGACATGTCTTGATTTGGAGATCTATCAGTCATTTTCCTTTTCTTCTGAGAACTTACACTGATTAACTAACAGTAACAGGATATCTTCCCATGTTTTTGTCTTTAGCCTGAGGGTTTGTACTCATTAGATTGCTTTAATTTTTTTGGGTAAATGATGTATTAATTTCCATGCGACAATTGTTGCAGTACCGTTGGTTGGATTTATTTTGCAAATTGCAATGGATTATGATCACCTTGTTTGACTATTTGCTTCTTTCGTACCTGCAGTTTGTTGTTGGATTAGGTGATAAAGTTTCACCAACTGATATAGAAGAAGGCATGAGAGTCGGGTAAATTCTTCTTCTTATTGTTCTGTCTCAGGATCTTGTAGCATGGTTTGATGTTTTGCTGTGGTCTGTCCCCCCAAAAAGTGTTGATTTGCTTTAGCTAGTTGTTAATAACTTTTTGCTAGAGATGGTGAAAGAAAGCAACACTTAATAGCAAACATTTTATCTTTTTAATTGGTGGATCCACAATTCCACATTCTCTGTCAGAAGCAAACTGTTGCTTATTGCTGATTATGAAGCTTGATTGGTGCATATCTTGCAAAATTACTAGTTTGTGGAATGGATCCAAATAACTTACCTTCTTTTCCTGCTAAAGATGGCCAGTATAGATATTATTTAGCTTTTAGGCGGAACATCTGTAAGATTATTAAATTGACTTTGAGTCTTCTGTTCTTTTAAAAGTTTGTTGACTCTTAGCTTGACTATTTTTGTTAATGTTGCAGCGTTGATAGGAATAAATATCAAATTCAGATTCCGTTGCCCCCCAAAATTGATCCAAGTGTCACAATGATGACTGTCGAGGAAAAACCTGATGTTACATATAATGATGTTGGAGGATGTAAAGAACAAATTGAGAAGATGCGAGAGGTGGTGATGAGTGTTCATTCTTCTGTTGTGTTCTATATTTCCCCTTTGGTTGACGTTTGACAAATTGGTTTGTGCTCCTTCTCTTGGTCAATTAACAACAGGTTGTTGAACTTCCCATGCTTCACCCTGAAAAATTTGTCAAACTTGGAATTGATCCCCCTAAGGGTGTTCTCTGCTATGGTCCTCCTGGTA
>JAJOOO010001289.1:0-36580 GCA_029582685.1 Solanum piurae | reverse complement strand
GCTGATACATTAGCGCGAGATACAATAATATAAGCGCTGATACATTAATCTGATGCGCGAAAATGAGGAATTTTGAAAATTTATAAAACTTATAGAGGATAATGGTAATAAGTAAACTAAAATGTGGGATTTTTGTAATTTTTCTAATTAATATAAGACGGGGAGTATCAAGTATGTATATGTTGTGTAGTTAAGAAGCCTAGTTTTCATGAGAAATAAAGAAAATAATCGATTAGTTATTATTAACAGATGCGAGTTGGAATTATTAATTAAAGAGTGTACAGAACTGTGAATTAAAAAGGCAAATGACGAAAATTTGGCCTACCAACCATATTGGATGTTTGCATCGAATTGTGAAATTAGATTTATAAATGTCTAACAATAATAATTATAATAATAAAAATGATATTTGTAAAATATGTCGTAAATGTGAGGGATACAAGAAGATCTAGTTTTCATGAGGTTAGATTGATTTTTTTTAATTTCTTATTCGATGTCTGGTAGTTTATATTAGAAGTCCAACTAAATTTGAAACGTACATTATAAAGCTCATTTTGAGGGTGACACTTCCAACATAATTTTCTTTGTATCCACGAATTCAAATATGAAATCATTGATTAAGAATACGATGGGGCAATTACATCACTACACCACAACCCATATATTAGTCTAGAAATTGCATTTTAATCATATTTATTTTTCAATCAATAGTAATCCATACACCAATTAATTCAATTGGTCCATATATTGATGGTCATTCCAAGTATAGCAACAATTAATTTCTCCCTTAACTCTTTCCTTCTTTTTTTTTTTTTTTCTCAAGTTCGATTTTGTCAAAATTTGATTTTAGACATCAAATATTTGAAGTAATTTTAAAGTGGGTAAATGTGTAAGAAAAAAAACAACAACATTACAAGTTAAATGGTGGTGTCCGAATAACCATGATAAGTGATATAGTGAAATTTTTACCACACATGTTCAATATCAAATTTTAATGTAAATAATTAAAATACTCGTCAATATTTTATTTCTATCCACAAATTAACTTAACAATTGTGACTCAAATTCTCATTGAAATTAAAAGATCAACGAATAGAAGTCATGCATGATGTTTGCCACAATTCACAGATATGACCAGCCAATAAATTTGTTAATTATATTGTTGATTATCTGATTTGAATATAATTATAATATTTTGAACTTTGACTTATAAATCTTGTTTGGTAAATCTCAGATAGTTCCCTCATCAGCAACATCAATCATATTTCCTAAATGCATGCATCCATGCAGTCCACGTAAAATATTCAAGCCGCCTCATGACAAACAAATTCGAACACATTTAATTATAATTTTCGTGGATTTTCTTTTTGTTAAATATATATGCTTCAAATAATGACGGATTCAAAAATTTTGTACTGCTGAACGAAAAAATATAAGTATGCTAATAGTGTTTACAAATGAGCAGGTTGGTTTAGATATAAACTAGCCGAATATGATGCAAACTTGCATATACAACTTGCTTTTTTTTTTGGGGGTGGGTGGGGGGCAAAAAATTTAATTTAGCTAGTTTTGTCTTCAATATATGTTCGTTCGTACTAAAGATTGCACTAGCTTTTATACCATGTTGACTACATCTATATGTATAATCATCTCATCTAAGAAAACTGAAGAGAATATATATATATAATTTATTTATTTAATTATATCTTAAGGGGTAATTTAGTGGTTTTTGTTTTCAAATATTAGATTTACGCTAATTGGTAAATGTAATTGAAGTTGGATATAATTAATCAGTTCTTTTTTAATTGCCATTATATTGTACAAAAACAGAAAATGAGCTCAAGTCAATATTAATTGGTGGGATTAATTTACAATTTAATATAGAAATGCATAATTAATTCTTAATCTTTATTCTATAGAGAAGGGTAGGGAGGAAGGTAGGATATGTCGGAAACTATTCTTCTTTCTTACCTCAATTGCTTGTTTGACTGTGTTTTCTCACCTAATATAGTAGTAAAAGTGAATAATGGTTGAGGTGTGATTCGATAAATAATTGGTTACGGTTTAGATAAAAAATTCACACACTTGATAGTTCAAATACAAAACTAAGAAAAATAAATATTTTAGGTGAAACATCTGGGATAAACTTAAAACTCAACAAGTGTCTATATATATATATATTACCCCACCCCCAAAGCTTGACCATTAGGCATTAGCTACTGAGCTTAAAACTTTAATTTATCGAAGCTCATTTTGAAGCTTCATTAGATGATTTTTGCTAAATTATTATTTATTTGAATTGAGTATTGTCATAATATATTTGGTTCTTCTTGGAGAGATTAAATTTCAATCAGAGTTATAGTTCTTTAAATTTAAATTAAATAGTTTGCCCATCTTTAACGAATATTTTGAGAAAAATGTTAAATTTGACCGAATCCGCACGCTCCGCGCTAGCTCTGCTCCTGGTGAACATTTAAGATGGTTGTGGGTTAAATTCTCTCTCTCATATTTGAGGTTGAATTTGAAGCTGTACATTTCAGATTTATATGTAAAGTTCAGATCTATAATTAATTGGCGGAATGACCTGAAAGACCCTTGTACTTGACTCAGTTTGTCAGTTGAACCCTCATACTCATCACTTTGCCAACTAGACCCTTAAATCCATCAGAATATAACATTTTAAGCCCTTTTCTCCTCCGGTCAGAGTGCGTGTAATGAGCGCGATTACACGTGAAATTCCACATCATTTTTAGTGCCACATGCGAAATTAAGTGCTAAAAAAATAAAATAAAATAAAATAAAATAAATCATTTTTTTAATTTCTTTAACTTTTCAAATAGTCATCTTCTTCATATTTGGTCACAAATTGAGCACTAGATTCATACTCATCAGATCAAGTTCTTCTTGATTTAACTTGTAAATTCAACTACAAGTTCACCAACACAAACTCAATGAACCCCAATCAAAAAAATTTAAGTAATTTTAGAAATTCACAAGACCCATTTATTATTTTATAAGCTTTTTCAAACTTATCAATGGAGTTTTAAAATTTTCAATAGTCACAATCATCCTTCACATTATCTACATCTCCTCGTTGAAACCATCTAATAAAAGAATGATACTAATATTTTTCAAACCTAAAAAATGAAAATTTTAGAAGAAGTTGAGGCTACTGATTTGTATAAAAAAAAAAGAGGTGGAGAAGAGTGAATGTGGGGGTGGAGAAAGAAGAAAGGTGAGGGCTGTGGTGAGGGGTAGAGGAGAGAGGGCTGGTGGAGAAGAAGAAAGGGTGGGTGTGGGTGAAGGAGGGTTGAAGAAGATGACTTTTTTTTTAATTTTGTTAAATTGATTTTTTTTAAAGTAAAATATTGTTTAACTCGCTTTCAAGCGCGTGTAATCACGCATATTTCCAACTCACCAATAATAATGCCACATAAGCTCGGTCAATGGTCAGAGGGGTTTAAAATATTGTGTTTTGATGAGTTTAAGGGTTTGATTGGCAAAGTGATAAGTAGGAGGGTCCAACTGACAAACGGAGCCAAGTACAGGGGTCTCCCAGGTCATTCCGCCTAATTAATTTATATTCATATATATATTTATATATATTTATAAACAACATATAATATAATACTATACCACTTGCATTAGTCTATTATCTTCTTATAAAGCACAACCCCCTCACCCCCCCTCCCAAAAAAAAGCAATAAATTCTCATTACTTTTTCTTATTGAAACTTATATATGTTAATAACAATCAAAATCTAAATTTGAGGAAGTTCGGTAAAGATTTAAGGTATGTTTGGTATGAAGAAAAATATTTTTCTGAATAATAATTGATTTTTTTATTTAATAATTAATGTGGGGTTAATAAGAAGAAAATGTTGTCCCAAAAATATTTAGATATAATCTAAACAAATATTAAGACATCGAAACTCTGTCTTGA
This sequence comes from Solanum piurae, assembly GCA_029582685.1. Lineage (NCBI taxonomy): Eukaryota > Viridiplantae > Streptophyta > Magnoliopsida > Solanales > Solanaceae > Solanum > Solanum piurae. The sequence continues at coordinate 32,638 of JAJOOO010001289.1, read as the reverse complement.
TGCGCACCTCACCCCAACACTAGTTCGAGACATGACCCAAACCTACATTCTGACTCAGATCTTGATCCTCAATCGGACCCTGGCCTAACCCTAACTCGGGACCCTATAACTGACCCCTGCCATAACCAACGATCAGATGTATAGTACTCATGATCAAACACCCAACCCTTTCTCAAGACCCAATTCCTAACGTGAGATACGACTCTCTATGCCGTCTTGGGACCCAACTCTTGTCAAAGACCCAACTCCTAACCCTGACTCGACACTTGACTCTAGACACTATCACATCAAACTAGGACCTAAACTAGATCTTGACCTTATACCCAACTCCTAACCTCGACCTAAAACCCTACTCTAATCCCGACTCAGGACCTGACTCCCTACCTCGACCCGAGACCCAAATTTCAACCACATCCCCACTCCCGATCCCGATTCTGACTCGAGACTCGGCCTAAACCAAACCCCGGACCCAACCACGACCTGATATTGACTCCTGACATTGACTCTAAATATTTTCATATCAAACTACGACCTGATCACGATCCCAACCCTATACCCAATTAACTCCTAACATTTACCCAAAACCCGACTCTTATCTCGACTAAGGACCTAACTCCCTACCTTGACTCGGGACCCAACTCTCATCCTTTCATCCACAACCCACTCCCGACCTTGATTCTTACTCGGGACTTTAGCTCGACAAAACCTGAGACCCAAACACGACATGATATTAACTCCCGACACTCGACTCTAGACATTGTCACATTAAACTAGGACTTGACCTTGATTCCAACCCTATACCCAACTCCTAACCTCGACCCAAAACCCGACTCTAATCTCGACTAAGGACCCAACTCCCTACCTCGACTCGGGACCCAACTCTCAACCCCAATCCACTCACGATCCTGATTCCACCTTGGGACTCGACCTCGACCAAACCTGGTACCAACCACGACCTGATGTTGACTCCCGACCCTTAACCAATCTTACAACTTCTTACACCAACCTAGGACTATATTGTACCCAAGACCCAAATCTCGACCTTGACTCAGGTGCTTACTCTTGATCGAGATCCAACTCTCGACCCTGACTTGGGACCTGAACAACAATTCAAATCTCGACTCCTAATCTTGGACCCAATACTCGATACCAACTCAAAATTCAAGACCTGACTCCTAATATTGACCTTGGATTTGACTGTGACACTGACAAAAAACTCGCCCCAACCCTGAACCTTGCCTCAACTTGAGATTGGGGTTGGGAACTGGTTCTCGAGTTGGGAGTCTGGTTCTAGGTCGGGGTTAGGGTTTGGAATTAGGTCATGGTCAAGAGTTAAGACTTTGGTCAAGGTTGAGAATCGAATCCTAAATGTGGTCTCGAGGGTAGGTGGAGTGTCACGATCGAGTCATGATCTTCGTGATTCTTATTTCAATTTCATCAATTGTTGGGTTGCTTTGACTATTTGCTATATTTTCCTTATTTTAATTTAAACAATAATATTGTTTTCCTGTGTTATTTGAAAATTGAGTAAAAAAAATTATCTATTTGACTTTGATCTAGTTAATACTACCTTCATTATTTGAAAAAACGTCTCGTTTTACTCAACCCTTGACAAAACTTCAATCTAAAGATAGTTTTAATTATAATAAAAAATTGAGGAACAAATCTCTTTGTTCTAAAAAAAAGTTGGACATGTGGAGTCCACCCATTTTATATTGGGACTAATCTTTCCAATAATTACTTCAAGATGTAAATTAAGTTAGTTGATTTTAACTTTTAAGTCTATTAAATAGAATATGTCTTTTAAACATTTCAACAATATTATTTACTATTTAAAATATACCAACAAAAACTGAGATGAGAAAGAAACCAAATAACAGCTCCAAATAAGGTGGGATGATATATATACAATGTACACAATGAAATTACACAATATTCATAAAATTATGGTCCTTAACAATATTTACTCACCAAAATAAAGCCTCCTCACACATTACAAAACAAAAAAAATAATTAAAAATCCACCAAGATTTTAGAGCAACTAAATACAACAGAGTCAAGAAAAACAAACTATGGAAAAATGTCATTCCAGAAGGAATCATCAATACCCTCATGATTAAGTTGTGATAATGTATTAGGGTCATAATCTTGATTAACATGAGCATCATTAGCTTGATCTGGAGAAGAAGGAGTAATTAGTGAAGGAAGTGGGTTATTATACTCTACTTGTGTCTTTAATGAATTGTTGCTTAGTCCTTCAAAATTATCCACCTTTGAGTTTAATTCACTTTGATAATTAGATAAGTCTGATGAACTTGAAATGCAAGAAGTAGAATTATCCAAATTTGGAATTGTACCACATGAATTTACTAGCAAAGAATTCAAGAATTGAGTGTTTGTAGCAACATTATTTGTAATAACATGGCTTGAACTTGTTGCAAAATAATTTTCTTGAAATTTGGTGGAAAGTGGATTATTTGTATTTATAGGTGTAAAAAGGCTTTGTACTAGTTGTTGAATTTTGGTTATTTCTGTGACTTGTGCTTGTAATTTAAGAGCATATGCTAAGGGGAAATTAGGATTATTCATCAGATGATGATTAATATTATGTTTAGAAGTAAATTGATGAGAAAGATTTATGAGGAAATTGAGGTCAGAAATTGGTTTATGAGTCCTGGGGTCAATTCCCAATCTTAGTAGTTTTTTCCTTAGATGAGTGTTGTAGAAATTCTTGATTTCATTATCGGTTCTTCCTGGCAGATGAGCTGCAATTTTTGACCACCTACAATTGAAAAGTTGATACATGAGTTTAACTTTTATACATTGACACTATTAGTATAATTCTATGAGTTAACTTAAAATATAACTTTTAAGTTTCAATCCATGTGACATAGTTTGATTCGAGACAGAGTTTAATAAACGTATCTTGATATCTTTGTGACTGTTAAAACTTGAAACATATCAATATAAGCGTAAAATGAAAACTTTAAAAAAAAAAAAAATCCAAAAATCAAAAAGTATAATTTCTTGAAAAAATAAACTTTTTTCTAAATGAGTCAATAAAGAAATGATACCCATAAAATGGAACAATAAAGGAATATATGACTACTAGTAGCCTAATTAGTAGTATTGTCAACCTAAAAAGTAAGACTAATTATTTGCTACAACAGATTAAAATACATAAATAAAAATTAGTGAGAAATATATACTCACTTGTTTCCAAGAAGAGAATGTAGGTTGATGATGATTTCTTCTTCTTCAATTGAGAATTCTCCTCTTTTAATATCAGGCCTTAAATAATTAGTCCACCTTAATCTACAACTTTTGCCACATCTATTTAAACCTGCTTTTTTTGGAATTAATTGCCAATTAGTACGGCCATTTTTTGTAATATAATCCATTAATTTTTCATCTTCTTCACTTGTCCATGGCCCCTTCTTTAAATCTTCATCAACTTTACAACATGGATATCTCCCCATTTATAAATATGAAAAGACAATTTTTTATATTTTTTTTTAATTCTGGATCTTTGATAGAGAGAATTGGATTCCTTAGAAGTATAAGTTTATGAGATAACAAAGTAAAGAAAGGATGGTTTTTATAATTGCATGGATATAATTTTTTGTTACATAAGGTCAAACATATTTTGTCATATTTTAATTAATATAGAGCAAGCTTGAATTGACACGGCAAGGAATGTAATAAAGTCATCCAAGAGAACCTTGTTGGCTTAATTCAGCAAAAGGAAGAACCAAGACAGTTGTTATATTGGTTGAATTAAAATAAGGAGTAGGTAATAGTGTCAATTTCATAGACATATATACAGGAAATTAGGGGTTAAATGGACGGATTAGTCTGAATTTAGGCAGGTTATAATTTAATTCGTTTAATTCTTAGTAACTTTTTATTTTTTATGATTATATATAATATATTAAATTTGACAAGATTTTTCATAGATAAATTTGAGCTACATATCAACTATTTTTTTTATGTGGGTCCCTGAAATAAGCTGAGCTAATAAATGGACCAGTCAATAACCAATCCAAATAGACAGATTGAACGAGTTATATTTTCATGGGTTTGTTTATTACCTCTATGAAAGAAATGCATCTTCGATAACTATTTTATATAGATGTGTTGAAAAGCTAACAAAACATTTTTTACTACTCCTTTGTTCACTTTTATTTCTCTATAATCGACTTTGCATTCCCTTTACAAAATAATAAATAAAGTGCATATTTTATTATAATTCTCATAGTTTCAATGGACTTGGAATGTGATTTGGGGAATGAGTAGTTAAGGTCATTTGGTAGCTTATTAGAGTTATGCAAGTATAAGTTATGCATGTTTTTAATTAAATTACAAATCAAATGTTATATTAGTTTTATACATGGATAATTTACTTTTTAACTAGCTATCAAACATTATAGAACTTATGCAGAAATTAACACATGAACCCTTAATGTTTAAGAGTAAAAAAGGAAAAATAAAATTATCTTACTTTTTCTGTCAAAACTTGTTATTAGTATACTGCACAGGTAAAAATAAACTAATTAATCAAGAAGTATTGTTCCAATTTCCGTGTCATAATTATGGTTTAAAACTCTACAAACTGGGATTAGTTCAATAAAAATCAAAAGGAACAAAAGGTATCACCTGAAATGGACAAAGATTATCTGTGGATGTATTGTTAATCAATTTTTTAAGTAGTGGTTAAATGATTTAAGTGAAGTCGAATTATTGTGATCTAGCTACTTTGGTTTGACTTCAAAATGAGATCCAATTTTTAATTGAACTTATATCATCAAATTTGCGACACTAATATAAATTTATTGAATCTTTGAGTATCTTGGAAACTATTTTATATTATAATAGATTGAACAATAATGAATGTGGAATGAGAAACTTTATTTCGTGTCCCACAAAATTATAATATGAATTGTGTTAGTTGCATAAATTCATAGACTTAAATATTTTGTGTTAGGGTTCATCAATTTGTGAACAAATTACTGAAGCTGCCTCATATAACTTGTATGAGGCACAAGATAAAAACTTTTGTTGGAAAATAATTATACGTTGAAACGTGTCACCATTTCATCTAAAAAATTTAAATAATAGCTTAGCTTTACGGATTAGGTGATTTATCCCAATTTAAATTGTGAGATTAAATTTATCTCATATTTAGTTGAAGGTATTAGTAAAAATATATCTAAAAAATAAATATTATAATCTAGATAATTTATTCCATATATAAGATAGATGTAGAATGTATATCTTAGGTGTAGCTTTTCATGTTTTTTTTTTTTATGAATCAAATAGATGAAATTGTACTTTTTTTTAATAAAGTAACGATAAAATTTAAATTTAAAGCCTCTATCTGCTTTGACATCATAATAAAGTATGTTATTATTTCCCCTAAAACTTTTAGGGGTCCTAAAGCACAATTTTTTTTACTTGTTTGTGTCAATTGAAGAAGGTTCATGAACTTTTATTATTACTAGCTTTCCTTGAAGCTTTTGGCCTTATAGGTTATCACGAGTCATATTATACCTAAATTATCCAAAAGTACCCACCCTAGAGGGTAGACATGCACCTAATTAAAATGCATGTCAAATGATGATTAGTCTAAATTTATTTTCTTTCAACTATGTTTTGATTTTAATTACAATTTGTAGAAAAAAACATTATCATTTTTGTCATTTTCAAACTATGTATATAGGGTATAGTATTAGGTACTGCTTTGTCTCTATATCTAATCTACACTTTGAATATATTTTACATGTTTAGCTCTTTACATACGTATACTCTTGCCGACTTTTTCTAGATATTTCCATGGCTGCTTTCAATTTAACAAAATGGCATTGTCATTTTGGATTAATGTTATCAACAAGAGTCGTGGTAGAGTAATAATTAATATTTCTTTATTATTAATTAGGGATTTTGGATGCGAGTCTTGGCTAAGATTTTTTTTTTTGTGAAGGAACGTTTGGAATTTTTCGACGTAAATCTAATATTTAATCGGATTTCAAGGTGGATATTGAATATGGTATAGTGGAAAAAACCCAAAATATTAATTGTTGCAGATTAGAATTTAATTAATAAGAAGTCAATCTTACATTTTGTGAACGTTACATAGTAAAAAATTCTATGATAATAGTAAAATTCAGGGGTGTCAAATTGGTGGGTTGGACTGAATTTCAGATGTTAAAATGGATTGAATTAATAAATGAACGAGTTATTGATCTGCTTAAATATTATTTGGGTCTGACGCAGATTGGGCTGAAAATGAGCTAAAAACCGATTATATAACTCAACCGGTCCAATATTACTAAGTTTTTTAGTCTTATAATTTATTTAAGTACTTAATAAAAAAATTATTTATATTATGATAATTAAAAACATAACAAATAAAAAAATTATCTTTTTAAAAATATTTAAAAAATATTTCTCACGAGTCAATTCGTATTGCATATTAACCTGATTTTAAAAATCTTGAACTAAGCGGATCAAAATAAACCTAATTAATAAGTGGATTATTAACTCGATCAAACATAAACGAATTGGACGGTCAGGATTATTTGTACTTTGTTTTCCACCCATAGTAAAACCCTATATATACACACCATCAGGTCAAAAACAATTGGCTTTTCCCCCAGAAATTAAAGTACAGTAAAATATACTAGTAAAATGTCATTCAAACATTTGGAAACTAATTCAATTTAGTAATTTACGTGGAAGATTATCAATGGATTAACTTAAATTCAATTTGCTTTTTGACTTCATGTCCAACAAGATTAACTTCAAGGTTGCTTATACCCATAAACAACAAATACATATTTTCTTCTAGCAAGTCTCAAAGTAAAAAAAAATGTTTATTTCATTGAATTTGGAATCAACTTAATTAATTATTCCAACAAAAAAACATAATTAATTATAGAATGAGTACAATATAATCCAATGATGTCACTAGATAAATTTGTCAATAAGGAGTTGAGAGGAAGGTAAGATATGCTGAGCAAATTAGTTTCTCTCTTTTAATTTTATTTTAAATTACATACATCGTTAATGTAAATATTTTATAAATTATTAGGTCATTATCACATGTTATATAGCAAATAACGTATCTTATAAATATTTTTTGAATTATCTGATAATCTAAAAGAATATTTGTTTTATACTAATGAAGTATGCAACTTAAACTCTTAATTATAGCAATTAGCACAATATCAAGGAGTTTTCAGATGGTCACTCATGATTCAACTTATAATAATCGTCTCTTTCTCTGTTGAAAAAAATTAAAATAAAAAAGAAATATGATTTTTTGATATAATATTTATTAATTAAGTGACGATATGAGAAAACATTTCAACGACAACAATGTTGTTTGTTTTACTCAACAAGCTTGGATTAAATATTGTTTTACTCAACAAGCTTGGATTAAATATTGTTTTACTCAACAAGCTTGGATTAAATATTTCTTCTTTTAAAAATAGTTATTGACTATGGTCCTAACCTTCTAAGAAACTTCCTCATGGATTATTAACGAATATTTTACTCAAAAGAAGAGTAGTTGTTTTTTGCTTTGTTGACTACAAGGAGACAAGTATATATAAACTCATTTAACTGACTTAAAATATATTTTTTGTTCATTTTCAAGAATTGACATTTGAAGAAAATGTTAATCACGTTAAAGGATTCATGTATTAATTAAATGAGAGGATCATTAGTCAAATAGTAAGTGAGATTTTAAGTCATTTCTATTACGTATCATTGCTATAAAAACTGGCATCTTCAAAGAAAATAGAGGACGGTCTGATACACAAAACATTTCACGTTAATTAACAGGGTACGGAGAAGAACCACATTTGAAGGGGTATGATCTAGACAAACAATTGGGACGGATGTATCATTGTTGGGGCAGGTTCAATTGAATCCATAACTTTTGACGCGGAGCATAAATTTATACGTAAAAAGTTATTAAAATAGCAACAAATAGTAGACAAAAATATTCCATAACTTTGAAATATAATGGATTTAATATGAAAAATCTTAAAAGGTTGAACCTGCATAATTTAAATCTTGAATACGCTTTTGTAGACAGCCTATATACTCTAATACAAGTATTAGTGGCAAAATGAATCGACTTGATTTACATATCAATCGAGAAATTTAATTATCTTATTTTTCATAAAAGCAAGAGTGGCTTAGGCTAAATTGAACTAAGAATTGAAGTCTACTATACAAAACTACCAAATCAATAAGCAATATTTGCCAGTACTGTTCCATATATCTGTTGTAACTGTATTTAAATTCCTAATTTAGGCATTTATATATATTTTTAAAAAGTTGCATACTATATACCAAGTATATATGTATATTATTGCTCCAATGTACGGTTGAAATTAATACTTTACACAATCAATATAATTTAATTTGCGATAAAGGTTACTTGCCTTTTTTTTCCAAGTCACTAACTCCACCAATTATGTTCCTTTTAAAAAAATCACTTGTCAATACATAAAAGTTAAATCTGATACTCGAAAGATAATTATTAAAGCTATTTTTATTTACATAATAAAAGATAAGACTGCATATTATAGACTTTTATAGTTCAATCTTTCCTCGAATCCTGCACATAACAAGAGCTTAATCTATCAAGATGATTTTATTTTATCGTTTTTAAGTAACTCCAAGTGTCTAGAAGCAATATTTCTTCTAGTATATATTTACTATTGTTTTTACGTAGAAAACGTAACAATGAGCAAATAAGGAGGAAATGAAAGTGATAGTTGGAACAATTTGACTTTTGTATACTATTTTCCATGGAAATAGTGAAGACTTTTAATTAAGAATATATTATAGTATAGTTACTTGTTGGAAGAAATAACTAACAGATTGATCCATTTGTTTTTTTTTACCATTAATTGGAAATATAATATTGGAGGGTTGAGTATTGTTTCAGTTAATCTCATTGGTCTCTTTTCTGGAAGTAGTTAAACGAAATAAAATCCTTGACGTGATTGTGAAACCAAATACATACAACCAGTGGCGAATTTATGTGTTAAATTTGGGTCATCGGAATCCGTGATAATCCGACTAAACTCGATATATTACTTGTATAATTATTAAAGAATACATTAAATAAAAACTTGTTGAACCTATTCTCAAGATGGCTGGATGGTTCACTGGTTTGATAGCCAGATTTCAACACCAAGTTTTCAAGTTCAATCCCAGCCAGCTCCCATTTGCTTCAATTTATTTTTATTAACTAAAAACACGTTTTTCATTTTTTTAAAAAAAGTTCTAAAATCCTTCAAAAGTTTCTTTTCCATCCACTTTTCAAGTTCGAACAATGTTTTTCTTCTCTCTTCAAATTTGCCTTTTATTTTTCACACAAAGAAGAAGCTTCATGTCTCCAATTTCAAGTCAAGAATCTAGAATAATCATCATTGTCAAAGTTTGAAGTAAATTTTTTTTAGTTTGTGATTTCTCTTTTTAATAAACAAACTAACAAAAATTTATATATAAAACAAAAAATTTATCATTGCAATGGTGCACCCGTTTTCTTGAAATCTTGGATTCGCCTCTGCATATAACATGTAATTAACCCTCTCTTAATTGCATGATAGATTTGTTCCTTCCTTCCTTAATCAGAGATTTTAAATTCAAATTCTGATATAGGAAGCGCTTCTTCTCAAATGGGACCTACATAGCACAAATCTAAATTACTGAAACTCCAATATAGATACCCAATAGCGGATGGAAACAAAAACTCACTCATCTATCTCTTTATTTTCAGCTATTTATTCATATTCTATTCACTCTCTTTATTCTTTGGGTCAAACTTTTTTCCTCTCCTTTTTTTCTTCTTTGGGTGGGTGAGGCTAGGGTTTGATATTGTAATTTAATACTACTAGGATGGCTTGATAGAGTGTATAAAAATATTGTTGAATAAGATGTATTGATAATATTGATATTAGTTATATTAAAATTATTTTTTATGCATTATTTGATTTAGTGTATTAAAAATAATACGCATTACATAATTTGTTTAAAAAATTATTGATTTACAAAAATATCCTCCGCAAATACTGTGGAAAGGATTTTGAGGGATAATTATGACTATAATCATGTGAATGCATGTATTAAAAACCTCTTACATTGCTAATACTGTGATTTGTCATGTATTAGTTAGATATACCATAGTACCAAATAGAGTGTACATGCAAGCAATAGTTATACATAGGTTGAAAAAGTGTACCAAACAAAGTATTAGTAATACACAATTAAAGTTAATGCATGCATTATTTTTTTCTAAAGCATCCTAATAAAGAACCCCTTAAGGGATCGTTTGGTAGAGTGTATTACCAAAAATATCAATTATTTAAGTGAATTAATTATTGGGAAAGTTGTATGAAATAACAAACTATTAATTCAAATTAAATGTTATAGTCATAGTTTATTTTAATTGTAATTCGTAGCAAACATCTCATTTTTTTGCCATCTGATTCGGTATACAATTAACCATTTTTGGTATATAATTAGTCATTTTATACATTTCGGTATAAAATGCATTTGTGTTTGTATAAAGCGAGAGAAAAGTATATATACAAATACAAATACATATATTTTTGTCCTATACACTTATAATTATACAAATACAGATCTTATTATACAAATTACAATGTATAAATGAATTTATACAAAATTGAACAATTTTTATAAAATTGGATGTTTCTAGATTAAATTTGTTATGGAGCGAAATTATGCAAACTATAGTTATAACATACAAACATGATTTTTATGTTTGCTATATGTGAAAGTTGCTCTTAATTATTCTAGTTGTTTTGATTTATTTGTCTTACTTTTTCTTTTTGGAGTCTGTTTGGATGGGCTTATAACATATGTGTTATGTAAACCATAAGTTATAAGTTAAGAATCCTAACTTATGACTTTTGACTTATTTTGTTATTTTAACTTAAAATAAGTGTTTAAAAGTATTGTTTTTTTATTTTACCCAAACACTACAAAACTGTTTAAAATCACCTAAGATAAGTCAATTCAAACAAACTCTTAATCTATTTAAAAAATAATGTCTCTTCCCTTTTTTTGACAACTATTTAATTTTAATTTTTCACGTAACATATTTTAAACCAGGGATGGATCTAGGTGTATGAGTGAGGGTGTTATGGCACCCAGTAGTATAGCCTCTATTAAAACTTTGTATATATACGTATAAGTATGACATATCGAATATATATTATACTTGTTACCTAATGAACAATATGTTGAATGGTGTAACTGGCAAAGGGCCTAACTCTGTACGTGAGCATCGAGGGTTTAAATCCCATGAGAGCACCATTTTTTTATCCTCTGCGTGTGCGAAGGGCTTTCAACTCTTCCTTTCTTTTCCCTCTTTTTTTTTTTTGGTCTTTGCTTCAGTTTCTCGGCCCCTCAATTAGTTTCTTTATTTGCTATTCATTATTTATTTATCTATCTTTAATTTATACGAGTGTTGCGTGATATTTTATATCAATTATAGATTAATATTAAATTTTGAACGTCATATAAATATTAATAAGAATATGTTTAAATAGTATTTTATTTTATTTTTAAAAAATGATGAATATTATTATGTTAAAGCTTTGAATTTAAAGGTTCTTTCAATCTTTAACATCACACTAAGTGGAGAATGGAGATACTGGATTGAAGCTATAATTTTTATTTTCATTTTCAACTGTATGGTATTAGACGATGTATACAAATTCAAATTTAAAGGTGAAAAATCTCTTGTTTTCTCAAAGTTATAGAGAATAAGGTGTCTTATTTCTAAAAAATAGTATATCAATAAAATAAATTATTTAGGTATATTAATATTAGAATATTTAAAAGAAAAAAACATTACTAAAGATGCATATTCAATCAATTTATTTATAGAAATCGAAAAAACTAAATAATCCGAATTATAACCTAATATTGAAGGAATCGTCCCATTTACCTATTTAGACGATATGGCTCCATGAGCCTCAAAATCCTGGATCCGCCTCTGTTTAATACCACAAGATTAAAAGACATTTTGGTACCTTCCACATATCTTTAGTTTAAAATCACAAGATTTAAAAGTTTCATTTACTTTCTTAAACTCCGTATCAAATCAAAACGAGACAAACAAATTGAAATGAAGGAAGTAATATTTTTAGCTGACCTGCCCAATGTGTAACTTGCCCTTTTATTTTTGGGGTGTCAAATGCGAAGTGTTTAACTAATTTTACATTTATGAGCCTTGAAAGTTTTTTAACCCCATCCTACTAGTGAAGCCTTCAAAAATGGAAAAAATATTCCAGGGGAAGAAAGAACAGTTAAAAATAGCCTATACAACTGTAAATACAAAGTATATTATTGCAATTATATCAAGTATAGGGGAAAAGAATTTTACACATTTTAAGTGTTTGTATGAGAAAAATATCTCCAAGTATGTTGGTGTGCTACTACTGTTGCTGCTGTTGCTGTAAGTTAATTAGCTTATAGTATGCTCCATCTCTGTTCTCTATCAATGCAGAGTGAGTCCCTTGATCGACGATTTTCCCATCTTGTAAAACAGATATCTGATCTGCATCTTTTATGGTGGATAGTCGATGTGCCACGATGACAGTAGTCCTGTTTCGCATCAACCTGTCCAATGCTTGTTGAACTATATGCTCAGATTCCACGTCCAGAGCACTTGTAGCTTCATCTAATAGCAAGATTTCAGGGTTCTTGAGAACAGCTCGGGCAATGGCTACCCTTTGCTTCTGTCCACCGGACAATTGAACTCCTCGTTCCCCAACTTGGGTCGAGTAGCCATCAGGAAGAGCACTAATGAAACTATGTGCATTAGCAAGCTTAGCTGCTTGAATCACTTCTGCCTCAGATGCTCCCTCTTTTCCATAAAGGATGTTTTCATAGATTGTTGTGGCAAAGAGTGCTGGTTCTTGTTGGACCAGGCCAATGTGCTTTCTTAGAGAATTGAGCTTTAGTTTCCTGATGTCCTTGCCTGTGTAAATTCACATCATCGATATGATTAAATTAATCCATGATGAACGTTGGAATGATTCTAGTTCGAAATAGTATAGGTACAAATTAAACTTACCATCAATGATCACTTTCCCAGATATTGGATCATAGAACCGTAAAATGAGAGCCAATACTGAGCTTTTACCAGAACCACTCTGCCCTACTATCGCCATACTCTTTCCCGCATGCACTCTCATATTGAAGTCTCTGAAAATGTGAACATCGGGTCTTGCAGGATAGCAGAACTCAACATCCTTAAACTCAATTGTTCCCTCAACCGCAGTTACGTCCTCCCCACTGTCGGTTACAATTTCTGTCTTCCGATCAAGCACTTCAAATACTGATGCTACCATCTGGTTTCCTTTTATAAGGTCTGGTGCCATAGCAAGGGTCTCTCCCATAGCCAAAGCAGTTACAATCAAAACCATAAACGATTTCATAACAGCTTTGAAGCTGGTTAGCTCCTTCCCCATCAAAACAGAACCATACCTATACAAGGTTTAGGAAGAATACATGTTAAACTATTGCGAGCTCAAGTGAAAACCTTATTGGTACAAGACTGTAATCTAAGTAAAATAAACAACTGTCATAATGTATGTGATTGGCTATCTACTTTGCTAAACTTTTGTAGCAACTCTTTTCTCCTGTGGATAATTTGTAAATATGTGAAAGGTGGTAAGTTCTCTAGTCTCAAAATCGTCACCATGTCGGAGTAAGTAAAGTACAAGTATGCCAAAGCACCTCATTGAAATGCAAGCTGCCTCTGTCACTCAAAGAAATTCCCAACAACAAAGCAACAAGATGAACAATTTAGATAACTTAAAACTTGAGCAACATACCATAAGGCAAGGGCATAAGAGGAGAAGATGAAAAACTGAGAGACTCCATAAAGGATCCCGGCAGTCTGTCCCCTGCTAAATGAACGCTTTGCAGGTTCAACAAGTTCACGAGCATAGAGATCAGTTACCTTCTCCTCAGCACAGAATGCTGCAACAGTTCTGATGTTACTTACAGCCTCACCAGCAAACATGTTTGCTCTAAGATAGGCTTTGCTCAAGTCACCACCAAAGCCTGACATAAAGAGTTTCTGAAAGAAAGCAATACCTATTAAAATAATGATATGGAAGATATATGGCAGATGCTGATTAAGGGAAAAGATTGAACCTCGCTGATGTGACCACTAACGATAAGTGGGTACATAGCCATGACAACAAGGGTGAGCCTCCAATTCAAGATGAATGCAATGATGAAGGAAGTGGCCACCAAACCCACATTCTGTAGGAGAATAGTAGAGCGATCAACCACTACAGTTCGCAATAGAGTAGCATCACTTTCCAATCGTGATGCAAGTGTAGAACTTGAGTTGTTCATCTCATCAAACCATCCTATCTCATTTCTTAGCATAGCTGCAACCACATAAAGAAGAGTGTTAGGGAACTTTTTATTTGAATAAGTCGGACAAAAAGGACTCGTACTAAGAAAACAGATATCAATGCATCATATCAACAAATGTAGGAAAGGTATGATTCATATTTATCTGAATCATTAATCCAGACAAAAATTATTTCTGGATTAATGATTTCAGATAAATATGAATCATAGCTTTCTTACATCTAGAAATCATTTATAGATACAAGTTAAGCTATTTGTCTGTTAAAGGACTGATGCTAAGAAAACTGAGATGAGTGACAAGTTTCAGAAAAGAGTACAACAGTCATCTTCAAAAATTAAATATGATGAATAGTATCAACACAGTGAACCAAAGTTCTGCAATGCAACAGTAATTATGCAATTAAAGTTCTACATATTTACACGGTAAGTAACCTCTCGTAAAGCAAAAACATTGGTTATTGTATGATTACCAGAGAACATCATTTCTCTCACTCGAAGAGTAAGCCGCTCTCCTATGATTCCAAAGCAAGTATGTGCAATGGTGTGAACGATGACGGTTAGTACTGCACCAACACAAAACAGGAAACAAATCTTCTTTACTTCGTGGCGTGTTGTGTCCCAATCCATGTAGTAAGACACAAGGGCCTGTGACACCCCTAAGGCAAAGAGAGGCATCTGAGCTCCAGCAATAAATGCACAGATAGTTCCAATAACTCCATAATGCCATTCAGGCCGAATCATAGAATACAATCTCCCTGCGGAAATATTTGGTGACTTAGCATCCTCTACACCACCAGCACCAATACCACTAACAGATTTTTCAGAACGAAAGCTAGCTCCACGGCTTCGCGTCGTCGTTCGGGATAATTCACGGGAATACCTTATGCTGTAGAAAAAAGATTAAGCAAATTATGCATATAATGATAGAAAAATCAGTCTGATTGCTTATAAGCAGGAAATGACACCTTTTATTATTTTTTTGAACTTTGAACCCTCAATTGCAGAAATTGTCAAAGTATCACTAGAACTAGCTGTCAAATGCATGACAGTACGGAGCTGACTCCAACACAACAATAAAGAGGATATACATCACACTCTGATATAGTTAGGAATACAACGTATCAGCAGGTAAATATTGTACCTATGAGGTCGTCCCATGGTTGGCTCTTGAGAGGGATGGAGATGTGAAGAAGCTGCTTGTTGAAGTTGAACAAGTGATGCATAGGCACTATTTGGTTTTGAAATAAGCTCCTCATGAGTTCCAGTTTCTGCTATCTTGCCATTGTTTACAACCGCTATGATATCAGCATTCCTAATGGTAGAAAGGCGATGAGCAACAATTACAGTTGTTCTTCCCACCATCACACGATCAAGAGCATCTTGTACACTTTTTTCTGACTCAGCATCAAGTGCACTTGTAGCTTCATCTAATAGAAGAATTGATGGATTCTTCACTATAGCACGAGAAATTGCAATTCTTTGCTTCTGCCCCCCAGATAACTGAACCCCTCTTTCACCAACCTGTAAATGACGTAGCCTCAGATATCTATGATAATATGTTTTATTAAAGAAAACTTTCAGTCTTATGAGGCCTTTCTTGAATATTTTTGTGAAAAGAGAAGAAGACAAAAACTCTAACTGAATTTTCTTTTTCTTTGAACAATATACAAGAGAGCTCCTTCAGTAGGAGTTTTGAGTTGAGGTAAGTTTCTTAATCCTAGGGATTTTTAATTATGCCATCATTTTCACTGACATATTTATTAAGATTATTCTTCACAATATTTTCAATAACTCTCTATATTTTCAAGGCAAACATTTCAACTCGAGAGAGTGAAGCGTCTTGAGTTTTTTTTATTTTGAAATCAGGAAATACTAATAAACCACTAGATTAGTAAATAATCGCCTAAACAGTGCCTCTGGATACTGAACAACTAACAGAAAGAAAAGCAACACCAGAATTCTTCTCCTCAAATGATGCTGGTAATGCATAATGAAAGGACAGAGGGAATTTATGTATTATTTTTTGCAGGATAGAAGATGGAATAAGTAATAAATGAATAAGAAAACCCTCCATAACTAATACATGCATAGAATAATACATAGATTTCTTCATAACTAATCCATGTATTACTAATACCTTCTAAGCAACTACCAAACGACTCCAAGGTATAGTCAAATGGAAGTACTTAGTACGTAATAAATAAATAGAAGCATCCATCTAATTCTCTTTGCTATAGCGTGGCATCTCCTAGTGCATGTACAAATAGTTTACGAAGGACAGAATGTACCTGAGTTTCAAACCGATCGGGGAGGTTGTTGATGAAAGTCATTGCCTCGGAAAGTTTGGCCGCACGTGCAATATCTTCTAGGCTAGCATCATTTTTTCCATAGAGAATGTTCTCTCTAATGGTTGTAGCGAAAAGAGCGGGTTCTTGATTTACTAGCCCTATTTGCTGCCTCAGCCACTTCAAGTCCAGGTGCCTAATATCACATCCATCCAATAATATCTGTCCCGAGAGCGGTTCATAGAAGCGTTCAATCAAAGATATAACTGTACTTTTCCCTGATCCACTTCCTCCCACAAGAGCTACAATCTTTCCTGATGGAATATCAAGAGAGAGCTTGTCAAAGATCACCACATCGGGACGAGATGGATAGCTAAAACATACATCCTTAAATTGTATGTGTCCATCTACTTTGCTCAGCTTCTGACCACTCTTGGAGCTGGTTTTACTGATAGTATCTCGTTCAATCATCTCAAAAATAGGATAGGCAGCTGACTTAGCCCTGAGGAATGCTGTAATATCTGGTGCTGCCTGCCCCAGTGACCTGAGAAGCAGTTAAAGTAAAATTGAAGACAAGATTTGCATAAACAGAACAAAAGCTGGGCAGCTAGTGGAGCACCTACTTTATGACCATACAAAGTCTGAAGTCAAGGTGTAGGCAATGGAAAACTTTCCAAGTGACATTGAGGCACAAAATGACCTCTATAAACTAAGGAAAAAGTTTGACCAAGTATAGAAGTAACAAGTAACTTGATCAATAAGGATGAGACACGATGTCATAAACATCTGGTTTCTTCCTGACTTCATTAGAGCTGGCCTATAAAGGGTAACTTTATAAATTGCTCTAAAATCTGAAATCTAGGAAGGATTAATGGATGTATTATCTATCCTTTAACCAATAGAGATACATTGAAAGAAGCCACTTCTTTAAACAGAAATCAGGTCATCAAAATTTTCTGCATAACAAGACAGTAAGATTATGTTGCTTCAATTCAGTGCAACTGGTTGAGCCTAACAGGATAACCTGCCTTTTCAGCTAGTCAAAACTACACTTGGTGTTCTTCACATCCAACAACTCCAAACGTTTGAAGCAATTGGACTAAGATCAACTAAACACACAAGCAGTATGAATAAGCATTGGCTTAACACAACAGCTCAATTCCATCAAGAATCACTACACTGGCATGAAAGAGTTTATTCGTTATGTATCATAAATGACTATGAGTAGTGATGAGATTCAGAGAAGCACCAGATTCTCAAAAACAGAGGGCACTAATCTCAGTTAATACTCGTAATAGTTTAATTGTTTAAGATTATGCTATAAAAGCATTTCGAAATTGAGTATGAAAAGCAAAAACTTACAGGCCAGCAATGACAACATTGAGCATGGTGGTGAAAGAATCTCCTCCATTTGCAATGTTCTTGTGCACAACAATGCTAGTAAACCACACAAGCAATGACCAAGAAAGGAAAAGGACACAATGCAAGGTGCCCAAACCCAAGCCCTTGGCCAATCCAGCTTTTCTCCCATACTTATAAGTGTTCAACAAGGCACCTTTATACGATTTTACCGCCTTCTCTTCTCCAGTAAATGCTTGCACTGTTCTAATATTAGCTACAACCTGAAAATTGCAAAATATCACTAAGCATAGAGCAACAATTAGAAGGATTAAAACTTAAAATGGGATATCAATAACCCATTAACGTATGATCCTTTCTTGAATAAACTACTCTATTGTACACTCCTCCACTATCACTAATACATAATTTGTCAATCTTTACCTGTCAAAACACATGTCTAGACAAATAACAATCATAAAAACTGGTAAGTTAGGAGTACATTTCTTTTGCTAAATATATCCGTCCCTCCGTCAAAATCAAGGGCAATTTTGTATCAAAAGTATAACAGAAAAAGGTATATTTTTTATAGTACGGGGTATATTTGGCCCTTCTTTTCCCGCTCATTGATTAGGATGAGATACTAAACAAAGACTTTTGTCAAACAGTTGGAGTGCATACCTCTTCAGCAATCTCTCCAGCTTTAATATAGGATTTGCGGACTCTTGCAATGAGACCAAAGCCAACATAGGCATAAATACCACCAGCAAGAGCGATCAAAGGCACAATTGAAAGCGTCACCAAACTGATCTGCCATACTCTTATGAACCCAATTGTAAAACCAGCTAAGAAACGGCTGATATAATGCAAGAAATTCCCTGCCTGCATCACCACCAACAATTTCCATCATGCTCATTATAATGCTTCTACTCACAGTTAATTCACAATGATAACTCCCCAATCCCCATCAATGAAGACTTTTTCTACTCAAAATTTTGAAAAAGTTTTGCAACGCACAAAATCTCATGCATGTCCAATTGATGTTAAACAAGACATATTTTATATGATTAATTTATTTAATTATGAAATATGTTTATTAAATATTTTTTTAATCAAAACAACAAATATTTTGAGACAGGAGGAAGGTAATATTTCAATTCTCAAAAGTCTCAACAACATGTCTTGTTTAAAATTTGACTTTAAGAACAATATGTTTTCAAAGAATGCATTGTTTAGATTTCTAATTGATCATATTTATTCAAGTGGAGTTACGAGACCAATATGGATTGTAGTGCATTGGTAGGAGTGTTTCACCCTTAATCAGAGGTATCGGGTTCGAGCCCTGAGTATGAAGAAAATTTTGTTGGAAGCGCCACCCCGAATGGGCCCTGCAGAGTGCGATTCAAATTGGCTTCGAACACCGGGTGGAAAATCGAAAAAATAAATAGAGGTACGAGCATTTGTTTTATACTAAAGTAATAAATGGTACGAATACATCAACAAGTATATACTCTTTTTATTTCAAAATAAATAAATTTTGAGGTTTGACAAAAAATTAATTATAGACATTAATTAATTATTTTAAAAGATAATTTATCAACATTACTTTTTACTTCTTTCTAAACTTTTTCTTTAAAATTAAAGGTCGTTACTAGAAAATTATTTATATTAAAACGGAGCGAGTAACATAATCGTATAAAAATAATAATATAGGACCAACATATGAGTCACATGGAGTTCTTTTCTATATTATTGTTGCTCTTTGAGCATTGATGAGTATCACATTCATTTTTAAAAGACGTATTTTTTTTCAAAAGAGTAGTATTAAAATAAAATAAAAGGATTATTTTATCCTTTATTTTAATCACATTCTACTTGGAAATCCAACTGGCACACAGAGATTAATAAAAAAAACTTATTACTAGCCAGTAACTCAAACAATTTTAATTTTGATCTAAGAAAATAAAATGAAACAAATCCAAAAAATTAATAAATGCCACCAAATAGCATTTACTCTTTTTTTCCTGATTAGCTGCAGAGAGTTAAAGCCTTTTCCCCTACTTCAAAACCTATGGCCCAAATTTCCCTTTCAATGAATAACATGATGTAACCTTGAAGCCCCCAACTACTAACAACTACTACGTTTTTATTCACTGATAGTAGAGAACTGAAATCGTATCAATAAAATTAGTGGTCTAAAATTAAATTTTAATAAGAGGTTTTTTTTATGTCCACTTGTCTATCGTAAAGGATTAGTACCTTTTCAGAAATAGCATCCTGAACAATAATAATATCACTGGTAATTGCAGAAATGACTTCTCCAGTAGAAGCTTCAGTATCAAAGAGACTTATATCTTGATTCAACATAGACTTTAAGTATGCCATTCTTATCTTTGCTGCTTGTCTTTCTCCACTGTGCATCCAACATGCCACCTCTTTTTTTTAACAAAAAAAAAAGTAATATTAATTAGGAATTTTAATATATACATTAAATCATGACGAAAAAAATAAAATATATATAATTGTTGGGCAATAAACTCAAACCTATCCATGATGAAAATAATATCACCACGCTTAGGTACACAAAATCCAATGAATACTGCAAACAAACAATCCAAAATTAACATATGTTCCTCACACAAAATAATAATAAAACATTAATGAATCGATTATATTTTCAATTATTTTAATATACTGTAGCAAGTTATTAATCTACTTATTTTAAGGTTATTATATATGCTCCACTTCATATGGATAATTAATTAGTTACATGCAATAAATAATCCCGTAGGTGATTGAGTTTTGGGTATCTAATTAATTGGATCTTTATTTTCGCATCCTAAAAAAAATACAAAAATTAACTATGAAAATTCATACTTAATTTGTCGTTAAATAGATAGCTAACAAAATCTATTACTAGAATTAGCAGATAGTAATAATTTTTAGTTGAGTAACCATATGAGAAATCAGAGTTAATTTCTTACAACCATCCGTTATTATCTCAGAAACTCACATTTCTATTTGATTTCCCGATTATTAGTTGAATGACTATATGAGAAATGAACTCTAAGAATATTTTTGCATATGTTACCTTGGCAACTTTGTGAGAAGTTTGAGCAGGAAAAAGGTAAGCAAGGCCAGCAATATTAATCATTTTGCCAAAGAAAATGAAGAAAACAGGTACAGAAGCACCATGTAAACAAGCACCAATAGATCCCAAAAACATCAACAAATAATCATAGGAATCAGCAAAAGAGAAAAGTTTCAACAATGAAACTTTCTGATGAGTCTTTTTCCTTTCTTCTTCTCCATTATTATTTTTCTGCTTCATTTTTGAAATGTTGCTACTGTCAACAGATAATGCAGGACTTTCTTGTTGGCTCATTTTTTTTGTTTTTAACTAGACTTTATGAGCAATAAAAGAAACAAAAGTTTTCCTTCTTATAAAAGAGAAGTAATGAGGGTGGTGGGAAGATTGGTGAGGTAATTAAGTTATTAAGGTATCCGTTTTAAAATAAGTCACTTGAATTTGTGATGTTAAACTAATGATATCTAGAACATACTCCCTCTCCCTCTGTCCCTCCCTGATTACTTGTTTATTTTTTCTTTTTTAGTTGTCCCTAATTACTTGTCCATTTTGATCAATCAAGAAAAAACAATATCTTTTTACTTATTATACCATCAATTAATTACTATGAAAAAGGTAAAACTTCTTGAAAATCTTAAATTTTTAATTCATGCAACTTCATAATTAATAGGGATAAAAATAATTTAATAAACTAAATTATGTAACTTTTTTTTTTTAATAAACGCGAAATGAGCTAAAATAACACATATTTTGAGACGGTGGAAGTATTGAGAGTAGAGAGAAAGTCAAGGCAAAGAAATGAGCAAAAACAGTTGCAAAAATTAAATTATACAACAACCCGCCACCATGGTTGATTGGTTGCCAAGAGGCTCAACCTCTATCCGACTATTTTATGTGACATTTTCCTTTTTAATTTATTGCAAAAAAGTTTTTTTTTTTTTTTTTGTTTTATCAAACAAATAATTTAGTGTGATACAAAAAAAACTTCCGTAAATATTTTTCAATTGAATGTCATCATATAACATTTTTCAAGTCGATCAATAAAGGACTAATTAAAAAATGTGAGGAATAATAATTATATTTTAGTATATATAGTGGAGTTGACATAATGTTGAATGTCTGTAACTAAGTATAATTCAAGTGAAAAAATTGGTGTTGGCGCAGGCATGAGGCCCTTGATGTGTTTCCTTATATAATATAAATATGAATAAAATACTAAATCATGTGGAAGCATTAAAAACCTCTTCTATCTATCTTAGTTGGCATATATTAATGAAAATGAATAGTAGGACACTTCAAACTCCTTTTAACAAGGTATGATATGTGTGTATCTAAGGGGTCCTTTGGAAGGGCCTCTTATGGCTTACCAAACCATGCATTTACACATTTATAAAAAAACGAAATTAACGATAGATAAAATTTTGTACCTAAATAATAAAAATATTATGTTCATTTCATTTAGGTATAGATTAGTGATATATTATAAATTAAATTAAATTAATTAGGTATAGATTAGTGATAATTATTTAGGATAACTTTTAAAATTAAATTAATATTATTCTGATAAATTAAATTTCCGAAACATTTAACGTTTTATAAATACAAGAATGTTTATTACTTGATGAGTATCTTATTATAAGGGGTCGTTTAATTTGAAGATAAATTACATTTATATAAATTATTTTGAAATTATTTTTTATTAAGTAGTTAATTTATTGCATTAAAATACATACATTGCACAATTTTGTTTAAAAAATTAAAAAAATATTTAGTTTTAATAAAACGACAATTAATCTAAGAGAGCTAGTACTAACTAAAAAGTCGTTGCTACGTGGCGAAAGGGAGCCGATAGAGTTGACCTCCGTTCACTTAGTTTATTATTTCATAGAGACACGAATAATGACAAAATTATTAGTTTCGTTCCTGAATTACAGTTATACTCATATACTTGACTAACTAAATTTAGAGGCATTTTTAATCTGTCACATAATATAGTAAGTGGTCTCAAATTTTTGTAGTAGTGAGAGATTCGTAAGAAAAAGTCAAGACGAAGGGTTGAAAATACTCCTAAACTTGGCGAGAATTTAGGAGTGTATTTCACTCATGTTGAAAGATCGGGGTGTATTTAAGTTCAATTAATCAAATAAATGAGTGTTTTTTAAGACTGTCAATAATTCGGAGATGAAACTAATAATTCACGCTAAGTTTAGAGGTATTTTCAATTTCTCTTTATTCAAAAGTAAAATATTTTTAATATTAATTAAAAGGTTAGAATTATTTTTCAAGATCTAGAATTCTATATTTATTAATATTGATATTATGATAAAATATATATATATATATTTATTTTTTTAAAAGCATGTAAATAAATTTAAAATGAACAAATAAAAATAAATTAAAAGAGTAGTTAATTGTTGCATGTGAAAGGTTGTAATCTACGTCGAAACTGAATACAGTTGAGAGTTAGAAGAAGGATTTTGGTACGTATGAGTATAAACGTAATACGTATACGGTATACGTATATGAGTTGACGATGAAGACGATAATAATGAATTAAGACGTTGGTGGTTGAACTTTGTTCTAACTTGTAATAAATATTCGAAAGGAACAATTAAGTTTTGCCTTCATTTATTCCTTCACCTCTTAGTCATCTCTTAAATTTTAATACTTCCACGATCAATATCGGTTGTGGCGTAATGATGAAACTGTATCGTTTTTAAGCAGAGATCTCGAATTTGAGTTTTAAGTATGAATTAAGTAAATCTTGTTAGGAGCGTCACCTTCAGAATGTGTCCTGCACGTACAGTGATGGAGCCACCTTATAGTTAGGGGTTCATCCAAACCTTCTTTGGCAGAAAATTATATTATTTGTATATGGTTAAAATAGTTTTTTAGGTATATATAGTAGATGTCGAATCTCTTCGACTACTTCATGTGTCTATTTCTTCAGATTTTGAATCCATTATTGATAATTCTGGCTCCGCTATTGGTCATGTATAATACACAATTTAAATTTAATTGAAACTCCAATACGAGCACCAAACATTGGAAAAAAAAAAGAGCACCAAACATTGAATAAAAAAAAAATCTTAATGATTTCTTCGTCTCAAAGTAAGTTTACTTTAGCAAACAAAAAAAATGTCAATCTTTAGAAATTCTAAATTAAAGTTAGTGTATTTTTCCAATTATATTCTTGTATTAGAGAATTATATTTTCTTAATAGTACTCAATTCTTAAAAAATATCTAATAAATATGGGTAACTAATTAGTAATTAAACCTTCTATTTAGTATATTATTTTCTTAATGGGATTGAAATAAGCTAAAGTGATTGTACTTATTTTAGAACGAAAGAGATTTATAATTCCTTTTATTAAATATTTTCTTTATTCAATATGTCATGTACTTTTTATAATTGAGGTGTTTGTAGTCTTAAAGAACCGTAAAATATGAAAAGTTTAACTAACCATCTAAAATTTCTAAAAGACAAATACTTTGGGATAATTATTTTGAAAAATCAAGACAAATAATTTAAAACGGAAGGAACATTATATTTTAAATAACACTTTGTTTTTTTTTTGGTTAATAAATAACTCTTTGTTGGTCAATTGTCAAAACGATGAGGAAATACGGTGGCTCCTTTGTATTTATCTCATTTTTGTATATGACGTCATATAGCCACCTAAAAATAATAGTGGAACATTTTATTTTATTTTATTTTATGCATTTTCTGGAAAAATTATAAATAAAAAAAATTCCAATTTTATTCTTATTTCTCTCCAATAATAACATTTTATTTAAGAATAAGACGAAGTTAATCTTATTTTAAGAATATTTAATGATAAAGTAAATTAAAACAAAGATAATTACAGTAATTTTCATCTACATCTTATATATGAATAAATATTTTTATTATTTTATTCTTATTTCTCTCAAATAAGATTACTATACTGTTAATTTATAATTTAAATAATTAATTAAAGAGGTTGAAGAATTACTTGGCAGATTTCTCAAGCATTAATTTTTTAGACAAAGCAATGGAAATTTTAATTTTCCGAAAAAGACGAAACGCTACCATTTATAAGCTTCTTATTTATTCCCTTTGGCCATTTTCAAATGACTTTTTACCTTAATTTTTTTTAAAAGAATGACTTTTTAGCTTTTTAAAAGTATCATTTTTGAAAAATAAAGGAAGTACTTATTCTTTTTCATCAACTTATTCTTGCTATGATAAATTATGTGAATGGTTTTCTTAGAGATCTTTCAATTATTCTAGAAGATAAAGGGCAATCAAGTCAAATAATTTCTTTATTTAATTAAATTTCTGTATGGATATGCTACACCAAAAAGAAGAAAAAAACATTTGAAAATGATGGAGGATTAAAGTGACTCGGTTCACTTTTACTTGTGCACTATTCTAAAAAAAGGTTTCATTTTTACTTGTCAGTTCTAATATACATATCTATATATATTTTCTTCATATTTTACCTTTAATATTAATTATTTATTCCTTCAAAGCCTAATACTAAACATTAATTAATAGGAGTATTGATGTGATAAAATAGTCATATTATTTTCTTAATAGACGTGACAAGTAAAAGTAAACGGAGAGAGTATTTTTTAGAGTGTAAATTACTAAAGGGTCATTTGATAGTGTATATAAAAATAATGTCGAATGAGATGTATCAATAATGTTGTCATTAGTAATACTGATATTAGCTAATTAATAAATAGATATAAATCCAGAAATAACACCATATGATGGCACTATTTTCATCCTAGCAATCAAACCTAAATTAAAGTAAGAACTCTATTATAGACTTTGTTACGTATCCATATACTCCTTATGTCTTTAATTACTTGTCCATTTTTAAATTAACATATCTATTAAAAAAACAATAATTTACATAGTGAGTTTATCAATTTACCCCTATTAATTATGAAGTGGAAAAATTAAAAAATTAATATTTTCAAGAATTTCTATCTTTTTCAAAATAATTAATTGAGGGTATAATAGGTAAAAAAATTGTCATTTTTTGAATTGTCAAAATGAACAACTAATTAGGGACAACTAAAAAAAGAAATGTGGACAAGTAATTAGGGATATAGGGAGTATATATGAGTGGCCTACATATATTGTGGAAACATCAAATAACAAATCTACCATTCTATGTATTTATTGGTGATTTATAATTGAGCTACACTATACTATTTATTTATTTTTTTATACTTCTTGGTAGGTTAGCCCAAGTTTGGCAAACAATAACGACCACGATTTTTTTGCTTTGTTGTTCATTTTTTTTGCCATTCTTGTAACCTATGAAAGAGTAGGAATTTTAATACGAAGATAGAAAAAATCATAAAGGGCTGTTTAGGGATTTTAATTTGTATTTATCCTATGTAAAGGGATTTAAAAATTTAAATATATCAAAGATTTATTTTTATTTTATTTATGTGATAAAAAAATTCAATTCAATTGAATATGTTCCTGGCATATGGTTAAGTTATTATTGATTTCAACAATCAAACTTAGTAGGCGTTTGGCCATATGATAAGGTATCGTGAGATGGAATCAGCGTTTGGACATGTGATTTTACGCTGATTCCATCTCATGATATGGTATCATGAGATGTGATTCCATATTCTCCAAAAACCATGATATGGAATTATATGGTAATTCCATATCATGATTTGAGATATTTTAATACAAAAAATGATCCACGAGTTTATATTTTGTTAAAACAACCCCACATTTATATCTACTAACCATTTATTTCATATGTAAATAAAATTTATAATCACATCATTACTTTTTAAAATTTATTATTCTCACCGACATAAAATTTACTATTCTCACCAACATATAGTCACTTTAACCCACACCAACCGATTGTTAAAGTGATGAAATATTTATGGTCTATGAGCATGAAAATATAGTTGCGGATGATATTGACCAACAAATGGCTCAAAGTAACAATGTTGGTTCATCTTCTCGGTCACATGATCGAGAAATGCAAGTTCAACGTGAGGAAATTATTCGTATTATGTGGGAGGATTATATTAAAGACTAGTACACTACAATTTATGTTCAATTTTTTTTTATTAAATTAAAGTTAGATGAAACAATTACTTAAGTGGAGAACAAATAACTTTGTAATAATTTATTATGCGATTTTAATTTTTTGTGTTTATTTGATAAGATTGAATAAACAATTGGGGCTATTTTAATAGTTTTACAACTTATGAGATTTTTATGTTTATGAGAAAATATACAATACAAAAATTCCATATCGCATGTCCAAACAAAACTTCAATTTCATCTCATGATTTCATATCATGATACCATATCATGATTCTATATCATGATACCATATCGCATGGCCAAACGGGCCCTTAGTCAGACATCTTACGAGTAACTTAATTACTTTTTGAAGTTCTAAATATTAAGAGATGTTCTTTAAAATTATTCAAAATTTTCTTTTAACCTAACTTAAGGTTTCTCACTAGCTAACTCTCAATTATAAAATTCAATGGGCAATAATATTAATAATAATCAATATAGACGGTTGTTTAGACGGTAAGAATTCTTCATCTCCAATTTATTCTAAATAATGGGTTTGAATTATCAAAAGAACAAAAAGGTGAAAGCTTTAAAGGAGGGATAAATGCATGTTGGGTGGTTCAAGTCTCGTTATTTGTGCACTTAATGAATTGGTCTGAATTTTAAGAGAAAATATTAAAAATAGCAAATATAATAGACATAATAATGTTATATAGCTATAATTTTGATAATTGCACTCCGTAGCTATAATTTCGTTTGATATGGAGACTGTGGTTTGTATATTTATGTCCATTTGTATATTTCACTTGCAAATATATAAATAGGGTAAGTATATATAAATTTTGTATTTATACATTTAGGAATTTCTCAGAACTCCGTTTGTATATTTTGCTTGTCAATATACAAACAAGGTAATTTATTATGATTTTTTAAATAAATTGTATACAAATATTTAGGGTAAGCATATATAAAATTCTGGATTTATACAATCAAGAATTGAATTATATAAATTCTGGATTATACAAATCAGGCAAATTATGCAAATCAAGCGAATAGCAAGATTGAGAGAAACTATAGATGCGGATTAAAAAAATTCTAAACAGTAGCTACAACATTTAATATGGTTTAAATGTTTGCTATTCTGTATAATTTCCCCAAATTTTAATTACAGAAAATTAAATAAAATGTCCATTGAATTAAAATAGTAAAAAATTTAGGAATCCCATAATGTAAGGAGCAAATTACATCCTATCCCTATTCTTTTTCGATTTACAAAAATTCCAAAAAATTGTTTTCATCCGGATACATCCCATTCTTCCGGATACATCACATTTGATACATTATACAACTAGTTTGTTGAGATTAAAAAGGAAATTAAATGTCAGTTCCCCAAATCATGCAAATCAAATTGATGTCAATCTCTTCCAAATAACAGCTCCAAATAATTCAAATTTCAATTTTTCCTCTTTCAAATCGTAACAGATTATAAAAAAGTCGATAATTTTATATAGTTATGTATCATATACAAAAAAAAATATGAATATGGTATACACTGATTTATTTATAAAACAGTATTGCAGATACTTAACAACATGTGGTACATCACAACATTTGATACACAACTATGTTATATACATAACTATGAATATAATACAAGCTGATTTGGTTATAAAACATTAGTGTTTATGTATCAACAATAATATTTGATAGTGTCTACACATACTAGCCTTCTACTAGTTGAATAAGACTGGATGTATATATCGATAGTAAAAGATAACGAAATTTATAATAGTTGTGTATCCAATACATAACTATAAACATGATACATACTAATTTGTGTTTCAATAAATTAGGGTTATGTATCAAAACTAATAATTGAAAACGATATAGTGTACATGATAAAATTGTAATGTATCACAAAGGTGAAACGAACAAATTATACATTAATTTAAGAATCAAAATCAACTAGATACATTAAAAGATCTGTTGAAAGTAACATAAAATCATTAAAAAAAATATCAACAAAAAATGATGAAGAAATCCCTCCACACTTTCTCCTTTGCATAGTATCAATTCTTGTAGCTTTTTTTCACTTTCAACAATGGCGTCACCATGGATCTCGCCCCAAAGCCCTTACCGGAGCTATCAAATGACTCTTGATAAAATTGTAATGTATCATAATGTTGAAAAGAAGACATTATACATTAATTTAAGAAACAAAAACAACTAGATACATTAAAAAATTGAACCCATATGTATCAAAAAAAGATGAACAACAAAAAATCGGAAAAAAAAGTCTGAACAGCTGAAAGCAAAAAAATGATGAATAAATCCTTCTACACTTTTTCTTTTGCTCTGTATCAATTTTCGTAGCTTTTTTTCACTTTCAACAATGGCGTCACCCATGAATCTCGACCCAAAGTCATTACTGACGCCACCAACAACTCGACCTTTTTCCCCTTTTTTTGGGGCGTTTTTTCTACAATCAATTTTGAAGTTGAAGATGATGCATCCTTCTTCGACTAAATTTGTAGATGAAAAGGCTAAAAAAAAAAAAATCAATACCTATGAAATGGAAAGAAAAAAATGGATGAAGAAGAACTACATCTTCAATAATTTGCAATCATAAATCGGAAAGAGAAAAGATTTGAAATTCAAAAATAGAGTGATGGGGATTATTTGTGATTTCATGGAGTGATTTTGAGCATGAAAAAAGGAAAAAAATAATCTTGGGTGATAGTTTACAATGCTGTATCCGAAAAAGTGAGAGAATTTATGAAAAAAAAAGAAAGGTAGAAAATGATAGAAAATAGAGTAAAAAATGATGTGTAATTAGGTTATTTTTCCATTAAAATATCTTAACAAAAATAACCCAAACTATTATTTATTACTTAATATGACTTATTGTGCCATAGCTGTAGCAACCGAAGTGCATAATTCACTGTCTT
Source organism: Solanum piurae (assembly GCA_029582685.1). Taxonomy (NCBI): domain Eukaryota; kingdom Viridiplantae; phylum Streptophyta; class Magnoliopsida; order Solanales; family Solanaceae; genus Solanum; species Solanum piurae. The sequence continues at coordinate 2,475 of JAJOOO010001289.1, read as the reverse complement.
CTTCTTCTATGATTGAAACTTTCTGATTACATTGTTGCTAAAATTTAAAATTTCATGTTTGATCCTAAAGCTTTTTTAAAGTTTGATTTTAAAATTTGATATCCCGCAAATGTGATATTGTTTTGAGTGAATGATATATCAAAAGACTCAAAACATTTTATTTTAAAAAAAAACTCATATAAAAAATTTGGGATTGTTTAGAGGGACATTTGAGTTGGTCGTGATTGGAGAACTCCATGTTCAGTAATTAAAGCTTCTTCAAAACTCGATTTTAAAATTTAATGTGCCGCAAATGCGAATCTTTTCAAGTGAATAATATATCAAAATACTCGAAACATTGGGAAGAGCTCATATCTAAAATTTGGGATTGTTTAGAGAAGATTTGAGTTGGTCAGAATTAAAAAAAAAAACATAGATATAAATATCGTGTATGTGTGTGTGTAAATATTGTATAAACAACATATATATATATATATATATATCTAATATATAGCTATACAATATATATACATTATTATACACTATGTATACAGTATCAATACTTTACATATACATAATACATGTGATTATTTTATTGATTTTTTTGCCACATATACAATTACGTAAGATCTTTGATCATTCAAATCTCAACAATTAAATATTTTTGTTGTTTAGATTTTATTTTAAAATATTATTCATATATTCAAAAACAGCCCCATGACATAGTGTAGCATGAAAAGTCATTTTATCTAAATCATCATATCACAAAATTGAAATTAGCTAGTCAATATATGTAATTAATTGGTCCATGAACTAAACAATAAATAATTGACGAATTCATTTTGCGAAAGTGGACATGTCAAATACTGTTTAATGTTTCTCATTTTACACAGACAAACAACATGAATTAATGTCAAACAATAAGTTAAATGTTTAATAATAGTGACTTGATGGGCAATTTTGTTGACAATATTGTCAAAATAAAATTACTCCCTCCTGTCCATTTCAGTGGTCACGTCGTCACGATTACTCAAAATAATTGGTATATCATTTAAAAAATTAAGATAAATTAATAAAGGCGGTATATCGGTTGGTTCGGTTATGAAGTTATCGGTTTGTAGATAATTTAAATCGTTATAGGAGCAATATGATATTGCCTTATCGATTATTAATCGTTATCGATTTAACCAATAAGATTTGTCACAAATATTTTTTGTTGAAAATCACTTTAAAACAAAGTGAGAAACCACATGAATCATGCACGAGTTGACATATTGCATCTTGTTCAAAAGCAAACACTGAAACATGGTAGAATAATTGAGAGTTTGAGACAACCAGAAATAAAAATATGATACTAAACCATAAGTCATGAACTTTATATACTGAATGGTATAAATATTAATTATTAATTTACTATCAGGTTAATAATTAACCCTTGAGAAAAAACTTCAAACGGTTAAGGACTGATAACCCGATAATTGAAATATATTAAAATCGTCATCGAAACTACTAAATCAATAACCCATTACCGATACACCAATAACTTTTTTCTGTTAGAGTTATCGATTTCAGTTTGATTTTGAACAACTCTAAAATTTGGTCAAACACAATTTTAACAAAATATAAAATCATGTGGTATTAAACTGAAGATAGATTGAATATATCAAAATGTTCTTTATTCTTTTTATCTTAAAGTTATAATGTGAAAAGTTAATATTTAACAATTGCCAAAGTTAATAAGATAAATAAATTAAAACGGATGGAATAACTGGCCGACTCAATTCTTAGAACTTGTCAAATAACTTTAAATCTTTGGAAATAAATAAAAACTTTATGCTTTCTAATCACATTGAAGTTGCATGCTATCCACACTTGATTGAATTAATAAGCATGTCCTGCAAATTTCATTTGTCGTGATTTTAGTGGACAGAGTTATCTGATATATATTACTGGTAGAAGGTGATAGCTCGTAAACTTAAGTTGAGATGCGTAGAAATTGACTTGAGCACCATGATCAAAAGAAAAAAGTCGCTCTACAAAATTAATAAATGTAGAAGTTTCTGATATTGTTGGGGGTTACCACAATCATATGAAATTGATTGATTGGACCAGATTAATTCTTTAAGTATGATTTGTCAAACGGCTAACAAGTGTGTACTTCATTAGTTTCGATCTTATCAATAAATTTAGGGTAAATTACATAAATCCCATAGTTTTAATATGAAATTACAATCTACCCCTAATAAGTTTCCATTAATCCCTTAAAAATTTAAAAAACCCGGATATAATAATTGAAGCTCGGATACATTAAGGGCCCGTTTGGCCATAGATTTCCCAAATAATATTTGGGAAAAATTTGGCAAATAGTGTTTGTCCATACAATTTGCCATTATTTGGCAAATATTTTTGGCAAATATCCCAAATTAAATACTAGTTTTTTCTAGTATTTGGGCCAAATCTCATTATTTGGGATCTTTTGAAAATTAAAATTTTATC
>JAJOOO010001288.1:0-30852 GCA_029582685.1 Solanum piurae | reverse complement strand
AAATACTTTGACTAATTGGATATAATCGTGGGTTAAAGTAAAGTCTAAACCATTTTCCTCGTGGGATCGACCCCAACCTACAAGTTGGGTTCTTTACTTGATAACGATCGCTTACGCTTCTTTAGGGAGGTGTAATTTGAGCGTATCAAGTAACTCTTACCACACCTTCGGTAAGTGGGAATAAAAGATACATATCCACCACCTCCTTGACGTTTAGGGTTAGACACCCTCTCTTTATTGAACTTAAAATTCAGTATATTAGAAGCACCTTGACCAGAAAACATTTGCTAGAATTGAGGACGCCCATGTCCACCAGACATATAATGAGAAAAGTCACTATCACTAGTCCTTTCCCTCTTAGACTCTCTTGACCTTTCCTTGAGCTTCTCCTCCTTAATTTGTTGGGCATGTATCATCAAATGAGAGATATCCCTTTCCTTAACCAACATGGCAGTATGACACTCCTTGACAATCAAGTCAGACACTCCCAACAAAAACTTAGTCATCCTTGCTCTAGAGTCAATAGTCATAGTTGGAGCATACTTAGCCAATTGAGTAAACTTTAAAGCATACTATTCACACTCATATTCCCTTATCGAAGGTTAATGAACTCAAGTACTTTCACTTCTCTCATCTCAAGAGGAAAGAAAGAATCAGGAAATACTCCGTTGAATTTCTCCCAATCAAGAAGACCCATATCAACCGCCATCTCTTCCTTCCAATGGTTGAAACGAACTTGAGAAACAACCTTGAGTTGAGAAGAGGCCAATTATACTTTCTCCAATATATACAATCCCATTACTCTCACTATCTTATATACCTTATCAATGAAATCTTGGAGATCCTCTTCAACTTTGGAACAATAGTACTATGGAGGATTCATCCTAGTGAAGTCCTTTATCCTTTTTGTCGTCGTACCCATATTTGGGTTCAAAGGAGAAATGTCGTCATAGATTGAGCCAATACGTGGAAAGCGGATCCTAATTAAGCATGAGTCAGTTTCTCGGCCAAAGGATCAATCAAAACTTTTGGAATCTCAGGCTCCATATTCTCACCCTCATTCCTTCTCACATATGCTCTTTGAGGGTTATATCCTGAAAAGCATCGAACAATATTTAAGAGAAGGATCTTTATAGAGATAAACTCTATGTCACAACTTTAGAGTAATTAAAGAAGGGAAGTTTTCTAAGAGCTTTGTAGCCTCCTATTTATAAATATGGTGCACTTCATATTCATGAACAAGATTCTACTCAACGCAGCTTGTCAGATATCCTAGGACCTTTTCTAAAAATTTGTGCTCTGAATACCAAGTTTGTCACGACCCAAAGTACACCCTAGACATAATATGGCATATAAGACCCCAAGAGGCCCTACACAATCCACTTGACATGCATATACACAATATAATAGACAAAAGTAGATAATCTCATATCATGAAAGAATTTGACATAAAAGCGAAAGGCTAAACATAGTCTTGACAAGCCATTCTAAATATAAAAAAGTGGTCAGAATGTAACATGTGCACCACGCACAACATCCAAAAACTAAAGACATAAGAAATATATAGTAAAGTTGACATGATCCTCGGATTATTAGGACTGACAAAGTTTTAAATCTACTAAGCTATCCACTAGCCACGGGCGGGAGGATGAAGATTGTAAAACCCTACATTAGTGTAAAATTATTGGTACAAGTATGCATTAGTACATGTAATGTACTAAGTATGAGAGATATGCAAAAAATATAAAAAAAAACATGTTTATAAGAGGACATAATTGAAGACATGATTTGCATGACCAAGATTAACATTGTAAGATTATTTAGGACTGACAAAGTTTTAAATCTACTAAGCTATCCACTAGCCACGGGCGGGAGGATGAAGATTGTAAAACCCTACATTAGTGTAAAATTATTAGTACAAGTATGCATTAGTACATGTAATGTACTAAGTATGAGAGATATGCATAAAATATATAAAAAAAACATGTTTATAAGAGGACATAATTGAAGACATGATTTGCATGACCAAGATTAACATTGTAAGATTATTTAGGACCGACAAAGTTTTAAATCTACTAAGCTATCCACTAGCCACGGGCGGGAGGATGAAGATTGTAAAACTCTACATTAGTGTAAAATTATTGGTACAAGTATGCATTAGTACATGTAATGTACTAAGTATGAGAGATATGCATAAAATATAAAAATAAAACATGTTTATAAGAGGACATAATTGAAGACATGATTTGCATGACCAAGATTAACATTGTAAGATTATTTAGAGAAGAATCGTAAATCATGAACATGGTCAAGATATTTTGAAGCGCAAGGGAAGCTTCATAAACCTTTGAAAGTAACTTAGTTCATTTTGTGGGTTATTAGGTTTACCTGACAATATATGTAAGCTGTACCATGTAATCTGATGTAACTCCCACATCGAGAAGGGAATGTCTACTTGCCAAGACAGAACTCTGTATAATGATTAATGTGCTATTTATGGATTCACTGGCTAGGTCATTTAAGACAATCCTACTTGGGCATGTAGTTTGGAACTAGAGGTTGCTACTAGAGACTATCCTATTTGAGTCTCCACCTCAATCTCCACCTCAAGTTCTCTCGGTGCTAAGATAAACTCTAATGAAATAGTCATATTCATGAACATATCATCATACAAAAATTAGGATGCTAATCGGAGCTTAAAACATCATAGAGTAGGTCATTAAATCTTGAATCAAGCATGTAAGAGAAAACCATTCACTAAATCATGATCCCTTAATATGTGAGAAATTCTTTTTTAACAATTTTATTGATGCTCATCTTAAAGAAACTTAGATCATAAAACCTTCCTTTTCATAAATCATGCATAACTTTAATGAAAACAACATTAATAGATGTAGCGCTTCTTCATAAATTCATGCCTTTAAGAGTTCATAGTCAAAATCTTGAAAATTGCATGGGTTCATATGAAATCAATTGGAAAGCATGTAATTGAGTCAAAACAATTGTAATAGGATAAAAATTTAACAATTGAACCAACACAATTAGAATCCATAAAGAATTGAATGAAAACTTAACCAATTTACTGAAATTGAACTTAGAGAATTGAGAAATATTTGAGGATCAATGGGCGAATGAAACCTATTTATGAAACACTACAAACCTTGCTAGTAAATTCCCAAAAGCAATGGTGAGAAAGGAGACTTGATTTGGAAACCCTAGCTTCTTCTTCTTTGTTCTTGAGAGAGCATATTTGAAGAAAACCTTGGAGGGGATTTGGGGTTTTTGAGTGAATGTGAGAGTTGGGGAAATTTGTTGGGTAGAAGGGTATTTGTAAGAGTTAGGAATAGGAGTAAAACGACATATAATAGATATTTAAGGCATAAGAAAAAACCCAAATACCCTTAAGAAATAATTGCGGGATGACTTCTATAGTTTGGACCTACGATCTGTAGAACTTCCTACAACCCGTACTGGTCAACCATAGAACAAAACTTAGAAATCCAAATTCACTTTCCTTCCCATGAGACCTTGCTACAAGTCGACAATTTTCCTACGGTCTGTAGACCCCTTCCATATTTCTCAACTTTCAATCCAAAATTTTACTAAGTTTGAACCTTTCTATGGAACCAAGACTCATCAAACTTCTTACTGCTCGTCCTGGCTACTCATCAGTCAAACTTCAGAAACTTGATATTCCAAAAACTAAACATCATTCCTACAGAATCTGGTTTGCAGAAGGGAGACTAGCCTTTTAGTTGACACTTGCTTAAGCGGAACCTGGTTCCTAAAAGCGATACTAGCCTTTTGGGCAGGGTTCGTTTAAGTGAAATGGGCTCGCAAAAGTGAGAGCCCCAACTTTTGCAGGGTTCGCTTAAGCAGAACCTTGTTCACAAAAGTGACATCAGAAAGGGGTTTTGACCTACAAATTTTTGGGTTTTAGCCCCATTTCCCATTTTTGAGTTTGGGAAATCTTAAAGGCAATTTGTGAAAGTTTTTCTTGTGTTAATTCATTTGGGTAAGGTTTTATGACCCTAAAATTTCATTTCCCTTTGATTATTTATGGATTCTAACATCGTTATTTGGAATTTGATTTAGAAAATGACAAGGTTTTGCAAAAACTTGATTTTCAATTAAATGGTGATTTTGATTCCTTTTCAAAATGGTTTTTACTAATGAGTGTCTAAAGCCTTATATATCATTTTCAAGTATTGATTTTTGGATTCAAACTTCCTGTTTTGAGATTAGGTTTTTAGATGATTGTTTCATTTATCTAAATTATTGATGTGGTTATTGTTGTTTTGAATGAGCGATTATGGATACCTGATCATTATAGATTGTGTGGCTTTGAAAGTGATCCGGAAAGGGAAAATTCAAGATTTGGATTGATTTATTGGTTGCTTTGAGGCAGGTGATCTTTTAAACTTTGTAATTTGGTTTAATTGTTTACTTCTCTTTATTGTCTAAGTGTTGGGGAGTAATCTAGAATGGGGTGAAGCGTTATTTGTTCCACTTGATTAATGTTAACTAACAAAAAGAGGGAAAATGAAAAGGGTTCTTGATGATAATGATAAATTGTGAATTGCCTTGTTGGGGCCCCTATTTGATTGATTGGTGAATTTCTTGAATACATGAAAGTGGACTTGAATGATATGAATTTTTTCTCTCTATGTGGTGTGATATTGGTTATGTGCATTGATTGTCGAACACCGTGGTAAGACACTTGATGAAAGCCGAAGGAAAATGGTTCCGGCTAGTGATATAAATTCCAAAAGGAAATGGTTCCGGTTACTGATCTAAATGCCCAAGGGAAATGGTTCCATCAAGTGCTATTTTGTGATAAAAGCTGAAAGTAAATGGTTTCGGCTGGTGATCTAAATGTCAAAGAGAATTGGTTCCGACAAGTGCTATTTTGTAATGAAAGCCAAAGGGAAATGGTTCTGGCTAGTGATATAAATACCGAAGGGAAATGGTTTTGACAAGTGATTTAATATAAAAGTCGAAGGGAAATGGTTTCGGATGGTCACATTGTGCCGAAGGAAAATGGTTCCGGCAAATGTTGACCTTTGTTATAAATCTACTTGATGCACATATTTGACTTATTTGATGCAAGTGATTGAGCTAATTGATGTGTTGAACTGGTGTATTTTATTTGTGAATTGAACAAGTTTATATGTGTGAATGAAATGCATAATACTTGAGAGTGAATGATTTGATACTTGTCTGTTGTGGAAATCTGAATTTTCGATCGATGATTTTTTAGTATTGAAACTTATGTATTGTAGAGCTATTATGTTAGAGTGGTTTCTGTGCAAGTTCTAGTTTGTGAAGGTTTTATTGAGATGGAAAGGAGTATATCATTCTAGATAGGTTGCCTAGTGTATTTAGATGCTTGTTGGGTACTGTGTTTTTGGTAATCACTCCTTGCTTCTACACTTGTATAGGTTCTGAGCTCGGACCCCGTGTGATCTTCTTCTTCTTCTTCTTGCTTTGAGGCTTGTGGAAGGACTTGATAGGTAGTTGCTTGTTATCCCGACGGTCTCTCTTTTCCTTTTTGTTATGCTTTGTTCTATTTGAGAAGCAAATACATTGAGACTTGTATTTATTTATTTATTCTACACTTTATGTATTAGTGTCTTGTACACGTGACAACCTGATTTTTTAGCGTTGTTTAGAATGTATAAGTTTCCCGCCTTTGTCTTGTTCTTTCTTTACATTTCCGCTTTTCTTTTATTTTCATTGGGTTGAGCCTGACTTGTCTTGATGGGATTACACAAGTGGCATCACGTCCATTTTTATAGCATGAAAAATGGTATCAGAGCCCAGGTTCATATGTCTCATGTGTGTACGAGTCAAGTATATAGAGTATCGATGATTGGTATGGAGACGTCTGTACTTATCTTTGAGAGTCTATGAAGACTTTTAGGAAATTTACTTTTTTATTCTTCCTCATCATCCGTGGTTGCCTTCGTTTGTGCTGAAATGTGCATGTTATTTTGGCAGATACCGAGAAATAGAGCTTTTGGTTCTAATGGTGGATGCGAGGCAGTCCTCGAGGTAGTTGCTGAGACCCCAACTATGGGTAGAGGTAGGACCAGAGCTATAGGTCTTGCTCGTGGAGTAGCACTAGCTAGAGGTCGTGCCGGTGGAGCGACACTAGCCAGAGACAGAGGTAAAGAGGTTTCTCCTAAGCCATATGTTGAGGTTACTGAAGACCAGGTTCCTTCAGGGTTTGGAGCTTCATTTTTCCGTAGACTTTGTTGAGGATGCTTGGTGTGATGGAGAACTTCTCTCGAAGTGGTGCAATAGGTAGACCGATGGTTCTCAGACTGGATTTGGAGTGCAAACTCTAGGTCAGTAACAAACTCTGGGTATACAGGATCATATGGGTCAGCCATTAGTGGTTCCTACACCAGTTGTGGGTCTTTATATTTCTCCTGATGTTATTCTAGCAATAGTTGAGCAGCAGTTCTATGAGAGGTTTCAGAAAATGAAACCAGTCCAGTTTCAGGGTGGTAAAAGCAAATATGCTCATGAGTTCTTGACCTTCTCCCATGAGATTCTTGAGGAAGTGGGTATGGTGGATGCTTATGGTGTTCATTTTGTTATACTTCAGCTTCCTGGAGGCGCCAGAGAATGTTGAAGAACTTTTGAGAGGTCTATACCAGTTGAGTCTCCTCCGATAGAGTGGGATGTGTTCTCTAGTTCTTTCTAGGACTACTTGATGCCTTGGATCGTGAGGTAGGAGAGTCAGCTGAGGTTTGAGAACTTAAGACATGGCAGTTATTTTGTGACTGAGCATGAAGCCTGTTTTTGTGCGCTTTCTAGGCATGCTATGACTATTGTTGCCAATAAGGTAGAGAGAGTTCGCTGGTTTGTGAGAGGGTTGTCTAACTCTACCAACTTGTATATGTTTCGAGAAGCCAGAGAGGGGGCCTTCTTTTGGTCCTTTATGAGCACCACTAAGGAGGCAGAGTTGATGCTTGTAGAGGATTTTGGACAGCCTATGAGGCCTCGTTATTTTGGTCATTTTTCTGGTGCCTTATCTAGAGGCAAGTGTTCACACAGAGGTAGTGGCTCCTTTCACGTCGTGGGTTGATTCATGCATCTATGCCAATAGGTGAGAATGATCATTCATCCTAAGGATCTTATGGTTCTAGCTAAGGTGGCCATAGTATCTCATTTGGTTCGCAACAATAGTTATCCATGTCAACGTCTTGCTAGCCAACAGTCTTGTTTAATTGCATATTTCTTAGGAGATGAGTGGTTTGATTGCTTTCATTGAGGCCCATTCTTCTTTAGTTGAGATGATTGGAGAGCACCGGTTTGATAATGTGAAATAGTGTCTCATTTGAGAAAAGGTGTTGAGAGGGGAAGCCTAAGAGGTTGTCCTTGATCTAGAAGGTGTTTTGAGGATTGGAGGCAAGATTTGTGTGACCAAGATGAGCGAGTTGACTAGATTGATTCTTGAAGAGGCCTATTATTCTCGATATTCTATTCATCTAGGAGCAGTGAAGATGTATCATAAACTGAGCCAACATTATTAGTGGTGTGGCATGAAGAAAGATATTGCAGACTTTGTTTCTATGTGCTTGACTTGCCACTACGTCAAGTGTGAGCACCAGAGGCCTGAAGGTTTATCTTAGAGGATGTCTATTCCTACTTGGAAGGGGGAATATTTTTTGTGAAGATGCCTATCACAATAAGTGGTTATGGCTTTATTTGGGTTGTCGTTGATAGGTTGACCAAGTATGCCCATTTCATCTCAGACCAACAGTCTAGTTTGAGTGAATGATTCAGGTGTTGGAGGATATGCTTTGTGCCCGTGTGAGAGACTTTGGTGCTACATGGGATCAACATTTTCTCTTAGAAGAGTTTTCCTATAACAACAATATTCATTCGAGTATTTAGATGGCCCTTTTTGAGGCGTTGTATGGAAGACGATGTAGATCTCTGATTGATTGGTTTGATTCAGTCGAGATGGACTCTTTGGATAAAGACTTGCATAGAGATGTTGTAGAGCAGGTCTATATGATTCAGGATAGACTATTGATAGCCCAAAGTCGACAACAGAGCTACGCAGACCGGAGGGTCTTAGCCCTTATGTTTATAGAGGGTGATTATGTTTGGCTTTGAGTGTCACCCATGAAGGGTGTGATGAGGTTCAGAAAGAAAGGCAAGCTTAGACCTAGATTCGTTGAACCCTTTAAGATTTTGAGTCAAGTGGGAGCGGTGGCCTATAAGTTGGCCTTGTCACCTAGCTTATTAGTTGTTCATTCTGTGTTTCATGTCTTCATGCTTCAGAAGTACGTGTCAGATGAGTCCTATGTGCCTTCTCTTGATTCGGTTTAGTTGGGTCAAGATTTATCTTCTGAGGAAGAGCCTCTATCCATTTTTGATAGGCAGGTCTAAGAGCTTAGGACCAAGGAGATTGCTTTAGTGAAGGTTTAGTGGAAGCACCATTCAGTTGGTGAGGCGACTTGGGAGACAAATTTGGATATGCATGCCAAATATCCTCATCTCTTCGAGGCTTCAGGTACCTTCTTTAACTTTATGTTCGGGAACGTTCATGGGTTTTAGTGGTGGATAATGTAATGACCCAGTTGGTCATTTTTGGTATTTTTGTGAAATTTACCATTTTGCCCCACCTGACTTTTGTCCCAAGTTATTCTTGATTAAGCTTTGGAAGTTTGTTCCAAGCCTTGTGTAAATAGTTGAGATTTTGGCAAGTTTTGAGTATGACGATGGGAAATGGATCTTGTTAGTGATTTGGTATAAAGCCGATGAGAAATGGTTTCTGATACTGATTTTATATAAAGACAATGGGAAATTATTCTAGATAGTGATATTATGTCGATGGAAAATGGTTCGAGTTAGAGATTGAGTAATATGATTTGATGTATTTTTATGCTTATGTGTGACTTACATGGTAATTGTGATTGATGCACTTGTTACACGTAATTGATATAATTGACATTAAGATTGACTTACTTGATGTGTGTTGAATTGTGACCATTGAGCTTCATGAGCTTTTTATTATAAAACGGTTAGGTTGGGCTAATTTCTATACATGATGTAGTTTGAGGAGGTTTGGTTGGGTTAAAGGAGTATTCAATTTCTAGCTAGGTTTCTTTGTTTATTAGGGTACTTACTGGGTACCTTGTTATTGGTACTCACTCTTTGCTTATACAATTATGTAGGTTTCGAGTCAGGTACTGTATGATCGTCCTTATTCTACTACTTTCCGAGGCTTGTCAAAGGATTATTGAGAGATAGTTGTTTGTCATCCCGCCACACCCTCATTTTCGTTTTCTTTATGCTCTGTTCTATTTGATAAACAAAAGGCTAAGACATATGCTTATTTCTTAATTTCGCACTTTATTTATAAGTGGCTTATACACGTGAAAAATCAGGTTTTGGGGTGTTACTAGAATGAATAAGTTTTCCGCTTTTATCTTGTTCTTGCTTTATCTTTTTTGGTTTTTTTTGTTTCGTTGGATTGAGGTTGACTTGTTTTGGTGGTAATAGACAAATGCTAGCGCACCCTTTTTTGGGTCGTGACGAATGGTATTTGAGCCCAGGCTCATAGGTCTCTTGTGTGAACAAACCAAATCTAAGTACATTCCTAAGGGTCGATACAAAGACATATGTACTCATCTTTGAGAGCTTATGAATACTGTTAAAAAACTTCTTGTCGTTCATTCTTTCTTATCGTCTGTGGTTACCTTCGCTAGTGATGAGTTGTCGCGTGTTCCTTTGGCAAATGTCGAGGACCAGAGCTTCTAGATCAAGTGATAGAGGGGAGGTAGTCCCCAAGGCTGTTGTTCAGACCCCAGCTAGGGGGTAGAGATAGGGCTCAAGCTAGAGGTCATGCTCACGAAGTACCGTTGATTATAGGTCATGCCCATGGAGCGGCACCAGCTAGAGACAAAGTTAGAGAGGTTACTTTTGAGCCACAGGTTGACGTTGTTGATGACTAGGTTCCTCACGAATTTGGAGCACCTTTGTTTCAAGAGACTTTATTAAGGATGCTAGGTGTTTTAGAGAACTTCTCTTAGGGTGGTGTAAGAGGTACATCACACGATTCTCACACAAGGGTAGGGGCGCAGACCCCACGTCAGTACCATTAGGCTCCGATTTATCATGATCACGTAGGTTAGCTACCCGTGATTCCTGCATTGGTTGTTGGTGCACAAATTGCTCCCGAGGTTATTTTGACAACGCCTGATAAATAATGTTTTGAGAGGTTTTATAATATGAAACCACCCAAATTTTAGGGTGGTAACGGTTAGGATGCTCATGAGTTCGTGACTTTGTGCCATAAAATGCTTGAGTCAGTGAATATGGTGGATGATCGTGGTGTAACTTTGTTGCACTTCAGCTTTGTAAAAGCGTCATAGAGTAATGGAGGAATTTTGTGAATTTTAGACCAGTTGGATCTCCCCCGAATGAGTGGGATGTGTTCTCTAGTGTTTTCTAGGACCGCTTCATTCCTTGGAGTGTGAGGGAGGAGAGTCGATTGAGGTTTGAGAGCTTCAGTTTAGGGAGTTTGTCTCTGACCGTGTATGAGGCCCATTTCTATGAGATTTCTAGGCATGCTATGACTATTGTTTCAGATGAGGCAGAGAGAGTATGCATGTTTATCAGAAAGTTGAATTCATTCATCATATTGTATATGTTTAGAGCATCAAGAGATGGGGCTTTCTTCCAATCCATTGTGAGCATCCCCATAGAGGCAGAGTTGAGGGTTTAAGAGGAGTTGAGGGAGCTAAAGAGGGGTCATTCGTTCGGTCAATTTTATGGTGCCTCATATGGAGGAAGATGATCGCATAGAGGTAGTAACTTATTTTATTAAGGTGGGACGATTAATGCATCTTTGCCAGTAGGTTAGAGTGGGCAGTTAGACCGAGGATCTTATGGTTCTGGCTGAGGTTGCCATGGTAGTTCGTCTAGTTCACATAATTTGTTCTAGGTGTTGATGTCTTCCAATACTTCTAAGGATACATGTCATTTGATGTGATAGTATCCTTTATAGACTCACATAGGACCCTAACGTTGTAATTCAACTGCTCCAACTAGAGATTTAGCGCGTTTGGCTAGGGGTCGAGGAACCGATCAGTCTGGTAGAGGTAGTTAGACTTTCAGTAGGGGTCCTCCAATTCCACACGATGGAAGTAGAGGTTCTACTCAGACTAAAGGTGTTCGAGAGGCCCTGTGTTATGCTTTTCCACGGAGGCCTGAGGTCGAGACTTCTGACGCTATGATTACATGTATCATTCCAGTTTGCCATCAACTAACATCTGTATTGTTTGATCTGGGCTCTACTTTCTCGTTTGTGTCTACCTATTTTGTTGTTGGGTTAGATATATGTCTTTTGTTGAATGCATATTTTGTTCATGTTTGTACACCAGTGGGTGAATCCTTAGTGATGTATCGAGTGTATCAATCCTATCTTGTTTCTTTTGCCAGGTATGATACTTGGGTAGACCTGACCATTTTAGGGATGATAGATTTTATATTACCTTTCCTATAGAGTGGCTCTCTCCACATCATGCTATTGTTGATTGGTATGCTAGAATTGTCACCTTAATGATACCTATTTTCCTGAAAGTTGAGTGGATGGGTTCTAGTGGTTCTTACCCTACCGAAGTTATCTATTTCATTCGAGCTCAGATATTGGTTGATAGAGGTTGTTTGTCCAATTTGGCTTTTATTCAAGATAATAATGTTGAGCCATCTCTAATGGATTATGTGCCCGTGGTTTGACATTTTTCATATGTGTTTCTTACTGACCTTCCAGATGTTCCTCCAGACAAGGATATTGATTTTGATATTGACTTAGAGCTCAACACCAAGCCCATCTCTATTCCTCCTGGTTGTATAGCTCCAGCTAAGTTGAAGGAATTTAAGGATCAGTTGCAGGATATGTTGAGACAGGGGTTCATTCACCCCTAGTGTTTCTCGATAGTGTGCTCATGTATTGTTTGTGAGGAGGAAGTATGGAACCACGAGGATGTGCATTGGTTATCAATAGTTGAACCTAGTGACGACGAAGAACAAGTATCCTCTTCTTTGTATTGATGACTTGTTTGATCAACTTCAGGGGAATATCTATTTTATAAGATTGATTTGAGGTCGGGGTATCATCATCTGAAGATTAGGGCTTCAGATATCCCTAAGACAACTTTCAGGACCCATTATGGGTACCATGATTTTTATGTGATGTCTTTAGGTTTGACTAACACCCCTGCATCATTGATGGGGTTGATGAACGGGGTGTTCCGACCTTATCTAGATTATTTTGAGATAGTGTCCACCGATAACGTCTTGGTGTAATCCAAGATTGTGGAAGATCACGATCGGTATTTTGGGATTATACTCTAGAGGTTGAGGGGAGAGAAGCTTTATGCCAAGTTCACAAAGTGTGATTTCTTTCTTGATTCTATGTTATTTCTGGGACACGTAGTGTCTAAGGAGGGTGTTCGGATCCAAGATTGAGGTAGTGAGAGGTTGGACTAGACCTACGTCTATTAGTGAGATTCGGAGATTTGTGGGACTTGCGGGCTATTACGAATGATTTGTACATAACTTTTCCACTACTCCATCTCCTTTGACAAGATTGACTCGACAGAGTGTGATCTTCTAATGATTTGATGAGTGTGAGGTCATTTCCGAATGAGTGTAAGGTATGATAATTGATATAGGAATTGTTGTTTGTGGAAATTTGTTGTGAATACTTGATTGTTTTAGATTGTGTGGATCTCGACATTGGTCGGAAGGGGATGACTCAACTCTTGGAGTGATTAATTGATTGATTTAAGGCAAGTGATCTCCTAAATATTGTAATCTAGTAGAATTCCTATATTCGCTTCATTGTTTTTGTGTTGGGAGTAACGAAAATGAGGTGAGTGATTCATTTTTCCACTTGATTAATCGTAATGAATAAAAAGGGGTTAAATGAAAGATTTCGTCTTGATTATAATGATTTTGAATTGCCTTGTGATGGCCCCAACTTGACTTATTGATGAATTTCTTGAATACATGAATGTGCACTTTAATTGCATGAATTGTTGTCTCTTTTAGGTGGTGTGATATTGCTTGTGTGCATTGATTATTCAACACTATGACGAGACATGTGAGTGTTATGATGCCGATGTCTTTTTTAGGTGTTTAAGATTTCATGGTCATTGTCGGCTAGTGTTTATGATGCCGAGGTCATTGCTGACAATTGTTATAATGTCGAGGTCATTTCCAGCAAGTGTTTATAATGTCGAAGTCAGTGCTGGCAAGCGTTATGATGCCTAGGTCATTTTTGATAAGATTTTATGATGCCGAGGTCATTGTCGGCAAGTTCTATGATGTCGAGGTCATTTCAGCAAGTGTTTGTGATGCAGAGGTCATTTCCCACTAGTGAAGTGCATAAAATCGATGGAAAATGGTTCCAACTAGTGATTTGATAGAAATTCTATGGGAAATGGTTCTGGCTATTGATTTGATTTAAAATCGATAGGGAATGGTTGTAGTTAGTGATATTGTGCCTAATGGAAAATGGTTCCGACGAGAGATTGAGTATTTTGATTTGATGCACATTGACGCTTATGTGTGACTTACTTGTTAATTGTAAGATTCAGTTGTTACATGTGATTGATCTACTTGACATTGAGATTGACTTACTTGATGTGTGATGGATTGTTACTATTGTAATGTGACTATTGAGCTTCGTGAGCTGTTTATTATAGAACTTTTAGGTTGTGTATATTTCTATGCAGGTTGTCGTTTGAGAAGGTTTGGTTAGGATGATAGGAGTATTCATTTTCTAGCTAGGTTGCTTCCTTTATTTGGTTGCTTGTTGGGTACTGTGGTGTTGGTACTCACTCCTTACTTCTATACTTATGTAGGTTCCGAGCTAGGTATCATGTGATCATCCTTCTTCTCCTACTTTTCGGGGCTTGTCAAAGGCGTATTGAGAGGTAATTGTCTGTCATCCTGACATGTCCTTTTTTTCCTTTTCTTTATGCTTTGTTTTATTTGAAAAACAAAGACTTAGACTTGTACTTATTTCTTAATTCCTCACTTTATGTATAAGTTGCTTCTACACGTGAGAACTAGGTTTTTGGTGTTAATAGAATGAATACGTTTTCCATTTTTATCTTGTTCTTGCTTTATCTTTTCGTATTTCTTTCATTTCATTGGGTTGAGACAGACTTGTCTTGGTGGAATAGACAAGTGTGATCACGTCCATTTTTGGATCGTAACAGTTCCGGACGCAATAACATATTTTTTAAAGAAAAGTATTCAGAACTCATGAACTTTAAATTATTTTGCCTCTATTTGATTGCGGGATGCTTAATTTTGAAGATGAGTAAGTTATTACCTTTAAAATAATAATTTCTTAAGATATATTTAAATTTATTATGTGATTCCATCATATTAGTCAAAGGAAATATTACATAATTATATTTTTCCTCTTTCAAGTAATGCTAGTTTAACTTTGTTAAGTTTGTTTGGTAGAAGGAACATAAGATAAAAACAAAATAATTATATTTTTCATCTTTCATGTAATGATAGTTTGACTTTGTTATGTTTGATTGGTAGAATGAACATAAGATAAAAACGAATTCAGTTAATAAGTAAATAAATTAGGGGTGTCAAAAATGAGTCCAAATATAGGTAACCCACCTAATTTGCCATGAAATCTAACGGTTAGGATCAAGATAATTTGAATTGGGTTAAATCTCAACTTATTCAAGTCTTAACCCATTTTATGAGAATCCTCAATTGAGCCAAATTTAATCTTCAATTTCAACCCCTTTTAAGACTCTTTATTTGCGTTGATGTAATGTATGTTCTTATATTAAAGGTATGCATTATTATCTAATTTATATATTTTAGGATTTATCTATCCATTTGTAACTTTTTAAAAAATTGTTCAGTTGAAATTCAATTTGTGTGATAAACGTTAAATAACAATATATTAAAATTATTGAGATTAAGCGGGTCAAGTTGGGCAGGTCATGACTCAACCCAACTTTGAGCCTATTTGAGCCCAAAGTAAACTTGGACAAGTCAAGACCCAACCTAATTTCTATTTCAACACATTTGAATATTTTCAATTTCAACCACACCCCTAAAATAAATCTATAGAGATTTTTTCATATTTTCTCCTTTATTCGCATATTAAAATTAATTATATTTATCTCTCACTTGTTAAAACTGTACTGTGGAAGAGACAAAAGTTTACATTTTTCTGTTATATTATGTAATATAAAATTATGTTTGGTAAATAAAAAAAAATACCTTGATGTATTGTAATATATATAGGGTCTTAATTATTATTGTGATTAGATTTCGGAAAATAAATATAAATTTTACTAGTTTAGGACCTAAATATGTGTATTTTCGTAAGTTTTTGAAATTAGCATATGTGCCTGATTTCGATCTCCAAATGCATATATCTGGAACGTCTAGATATACATGTATCGCAGATACATATTTGATCAAAATTAGGTATAATTTGTTCAAGATACACTATATCCAAGTGGATTCGCATGTATCTGGAATACACAGACTCTCTCATTCAGGTCTTTCCTCTCTCACTCGCTCCTCTCCCTCTCTCCCTCTCTCGCTCACCTCTCCTTAGGTATTTGTATTTCTGAATTTATCTGGTATCTCATATACAAGTATTTTTCATTATGATTCTCATGTATCTAGGATACACTGACTCTTTGGTCGCATTCCTCCAATCTCGCTCACCTCTCTCCCTCTCTCGCTTGCCTCTATCCCTCTCTCGCTTGCCTTTCTTCCTATGTATCTATATTTTAACGTGTATTTGTTAAGAAAAATACATGTAACTAGGTGTATCTGACTTAAAATTTGATATGAAATAATTAATTAGTCAGACAATATGTAATTATTTTATATTATAAGGAGAATTTGTTAATATGATAGGAATGTATGGGTAATTAAATAGTTTTTCTTATATTTTCCCATTTAATTAAGAGTAATTTTTTTTGGTTAATCCATTGATTTGAGCTTCAAATTAGAATCCCATTTTATTTAGGCCAAGATGTGATCTTATTCTAGAGGCCTAATTTGGTATTACATGTCACATGACCGGACATGATAAGTTAAATAGAGTAGTTATGGGATAGTGTCACATATCAAAATAACATACATATTAAGTCAAATCAAAATATGAACCCATTACATATGCAAATAACATGTTCCAACCAACCAAATATATATAATATCATCTCATGTTAAATTTAAGGAAACTTTACCCCTGGATGTGACCGGTACTCAAGAACCATTGCTCCCCTCAAGCGAACCCTAATCTTGACTAACTACAAGCGGCAACACAAAAGATGTCTTTTGAAGCTGATGCCATTTTTTTCGTTCATTTTTCTGTGGCTAACTTTATTTAATATCACTAAATATTAATGTTGTTAAAAAGGAGCACAAAACTGATTACGTTTATCCTGATTTATAATCTTTTTTAATTATTTATTGATTTATATATTATAAAACAATTATTTATAAAAATGAAGTAATTAAAGAGCTCTAATATCAATGAAAAGAAATGGAAAATTGGTATGATTCTAATTCATTTGCATTAATGTAAATAGTTTAAATTCATTGTTAATGTCATAAATATATTTTTTGTGTTAGCGACCAAAAACTGGTTTTATCAAATTTTGACACCTCACCTTTTTTTTAACAAGTTCTAAGGTTAGGAAAACAGTTGCCTACTTTCTTAAAAAGTTATATGATGATTCTCACTTGAAACAGTCTTCTATAAACTTTGCAAGAAACTAACAATAGTTTATAATCGAGGATACATTATACCAATTGTTGGTATAATATACCATAATTATAATAAATTACAGTTAAGGATAAAATGATATAAATAAATAAATAACCATTTAGCTTGAGGCATGGAGATTTCACTCCCTTTAATGAGATTCAAGCTCACTGTGGTATTGGAACAACCAAAAGTCCTAAGTTTAGATCAAACCATGCCTAGTAGATAAAGGGAAGTTGATAAGTTTTAGACTGGAGAAAATTTTGGTTTTAAAGGTGTCGTTTACGGTACGGTACGTAAACCGAACTACAGCTCATGGATGTGTCCCATAGATTTTCAGAAATTGGAAAGTTAGCCTAAGATTTACAAGCCCAATCTACGAGTCATAAACCCTTTTACGGTTCAGAAGTTGATTCGTAGATCAAATTCCTAAAACTCAGACTATAGCCTGATTTTTACTGATCACTTTTATGGCTCGTAGACCGAACCACATTCTGTAAATTAGTTTCCTAGATGGGTCTTCAGAAACTCCAAGGTTGGGCTTGATTTCCGTTGAGAGGTATGTACGGCCACCGTGGATGGTCTCGTGGAAGCTGCCAATATCAGTTTCTGGTCAAGGTCGTTTTGATATTTTTCCTACTCTTTAATCCCTATATTATATTATTTTGGCCTATCGTAAGTGGGATTATGAAGGAATCTTATCACCCATTGAGTCCTAAAAAACCCAGATTTTCAGTTAATGATTTCTATAACAGTTAGGGTTTTATGAAAAACATGGTTTGTACCTGATCTTACGTTCTTCTTTTTGAATAGTTTAATTGTGTGTTTTCAAACTATAATTCAGTATTTCTAAAATGTATTTTCATGAACCCTCAAAGCGTAACTATTTTCATGTCTCAGAACTATGTTATTTCATGCATGTCTCAGATTATTAGTTTTCATGATTTAAGATGCTTTCATATAAATAATCTTTCAATATTTATCAATTTGTCAGTATTCATAAGTTACTCAATATTTATCAGTTATCAACATCATTTATTATTATCAGATTATTACTATTGTAGTTTTCTGTATGTATCAGTTGCATATTTACTACGTGGTCATTGCATAATTCATGCTATGCAGTACAACATTTCAAATTCAGAATGTCCAGTTATTAGATTTATTATGCATATCCTACATACTCGGTGCATTCAAAGTACCGACAACATACTCTTCGCGTATAATATTTCATAATATAGGTTCAGATGCTCAATATCCAGCTCGTGGTGAGTATATATAATCTTCAGTCTGCAAAACAACAATATTGGTGAGTCCTTACCTTTCGAAGACGACACCCTAATGTTTATTTCAGTTATTATTGTTTCAGTTTTTAAGAAAATTAGAGTTAGCTAGGGATCTGTCCTAGCAACTGATTTTAGTAGAGGTTTTTCAAACAGTCAAACATAGTTTCAGCTTCTTAATTATTATTCAAATATTTGTCTATCTAATGGTTGGTTTTTAATAGACTATTTCAGATTTAGCTTCTGCATCAGTATTACAGTTATTGTTTATGTTAAATCATAGTGTCATGCTGGACCATGTGTTAGCTCTGGGTCGCTTGTGGTTCTAAACGTTGTGTTACGACTAGGAGGTAGTCTCAGGTGTGACAACTTAGTATCAGAATATTATGTTGAAGTTTCCTATGGTGTCTGAAAGTCGTGTTAAGTAGAGACTTATTCATGAGTGTGAAGTGCGTCACACCTACGAATGAGAAGCTCTGAAATATTTTAGAAAATACTTCACATCTTACATCCTGTTAGTCGTGTGATAGAGTTAAACTCTATATAATCTCGTTCTAATTCGTGATCTATGAGTTTTACAGAATAATGCCTCCTAGAAGAGCATATGTCAGAAGAAACTGGAATGAGGACCAACCAGCACCACCAGCTCCAATAGACCCTCTGAATGAGCAAGTCTTTCATGCCAAGTTCATACATCAATGAGTTTATAAGAAAACTTATATATATATAGATTTTGTATAATATATAAGACTTGGGATTGTTACTTGAAAAATTATATAAATTCAGCAAAATCATGTTTAATTTTTTTGATATGGTTACAGTGTTTGTTATCGCTTTGCTTGTTTAAATTCAGCACATTTTATTAATTTTTATTCCTCTGAAGTGAGCATGATTATAAGGTGTTTGAATTTTCAACTATTTGATTTCTACTAAGTTTATAAGTCAAGGCACTATTAGCTTGCCTCTAGTTATACAATAGTGTTCATAGAGATTGTTTTTTTTAAAAGCTTAAATATTATAAAAGTTACTCATTTTAAAAAGCAAACCCTAAATATTCTGTTCTAACAAAATGAACTTCAATCCCCTTCCTTTTAGATTTATTACTAATAGTGAAATGTGGGCTAAGGCCTCAAATCATTAAGTTCTATTATTATTTTCATGTTTCTTGATTGATGTTAACAACTAATATTTAACTTAGATGAATTTCCCATGAGTTATTTGAATTTTTTTAAAGCAATTTCGCTAGGCAAGGTGTGCCTAGTACTAGTTTTATTAATAAAGTGAAAAGAATCTCAAAGAGAAGAGTACAAGCAAGGGGGCCAGTCCTTACCTTACTAATCTTAATGAGGTAACAAACCTCTACTAATTAACAAGCATTAAGAAAATAAGAGCTAGAGAAAATTAGATATTTTATGATCATCATAGAGTTTATAATACACTCTGTGATGATACTACAAATGAAGATGCTTAAGTAATGCAAAAATCTAAAATCTAATAATAAAGCTAGGTTATCAACCTCAAACTTCATTTTATATATGTAAGAATTAAAAGAGATGGATTGCCCGTGTAAAGTAAACTGAAGTATTTCCCTCTTGTCTTTTTCATCAAATATGTCCAACAAAACTTGATAGTTCATCACTTCTTTTTGGATCGTGTTGTTGTTGAAACTGTCATATAATTTTGCTTTGCTAGTCGCATTGATAGGTGCCTTGGAATAAATTCCTCAGTCACCTTACCATCCCAACTATGTTGCCTTTCATGTGTCTTCTTTTTGTTTTTGTTTCTACCACTTCTTTGTTGCCTAGGCGAGAGATCTCCATCCTTGGCTACCTTTTCAAATAATATGTCTAACATATCATCATCATCATCTTCGTCAAACATTTAACTGCCCAAGTCACTATCATAAGTTGTAGTTGGACTACGTCTTGAAACTTCAGCTTCTGGCTCATGACTTATTTCTAATACCTTGGTGTTAATGGTCAAGATCTTTTTGGAGTTATCAATTGTCACTGCCATAGATGGATTTGCCTTACTTGAAGGCACAAATATGGGTGCTTGAGGACTTAACTTACTCCTTGTAGGTGCATGTCCCTCTTCCTCAACTAAATCTGCCCATATAGAATCACTCATTTCCTTCACCAAACTCTTGTCATTCCTTTTAGAATGTGGTTTGATCATTGGGTTTTCTTTATTCAACATTGTGGAATGTGACTCTTTGATTATTCGAGTAGTTTCTAGATTAGAAACTTGAAGAATTGGAGTGGACAAAGCATGGACCTCTTGATCAGAATTGATCATTAGGGCAACAAAGGTGTTAGAGCACACAATCTTCCTTGATACTTTATCTTCACAATTTATTATTTGCTCCTTGCATGGTGGGTTAGTGCAATCTAGTTATTGTAGTTTGGATAGAGAAAATGTTTTGCTTGGCCTTTCAGTCCAGCCGCCCTTATCATTGTCCTTCAAAGTGAAGTCATGATCGCATGTACCACCAGATTCAAAAATTTGATCCAAATTCTCTTCACACTGTTGCACCTTATTAGCCTGGCTAGAATTTTGAATCGTAGCCAAACTAGGATCTTTCCCAGATAAAACACCAGCAATAGGTAGTTTAGAATTCGAAGCTAGATCAGACTCCAATTAATCATGGGAACCATCGAATAACTAGTAACATCATCCTTTGCACTCAAAACCAAAGTATCATCTTGAACAGAAGTATCAACTACTCGATCTCCATTATTTTTAATGGCTTCCACAATTGCTATTTCATTATTATTTGCATCTGCAACTCAAGTATTATCATCAATACTTTGATCTATGTTTGCTAGTCCCCTCTCCTCATTTAAAATTTGTCTCAAATCACCTTGAAATTTCTCACCATTGAATTGTTCATCTCCAACCATTCCATTATCTTTGTGATTTTTATCTTGATTCTTTTTCAAAATCAATCGACAATTATTTTCATCATGACCTTAATGCTTACAATGGTTACAATATAAAGGTAAATTATCATAAACAAATTCCTGAAAAACCTCTTGAATCTTACCGGTTTGCTCATCCAAATACTGGAGATACGTCCTCTTAGGCAGCTTGTCCATAAGATCGAGTATCACCTTCACCCTAGTAGTGCTAGGCCTTGTTTTGTCTTGTGTTGCCTTGTCAATAGCTATTGGCATTCCAACCGCTGATGCCATTGACAACAAGGATCTCTTGGCAAATAAATCTGGTGATAATCGAGGCAAAGAAATCCACACCGCGGCTATTGAAGTTTCTTCTCTAGAATTGAAATCTATTGTCCAAGGAAATACCTTATAAAGATGTTGTTTTCCACGAAAAGGTAAAAATCTTACCGATTTTGATAGAGCAACCACATAATCTTCATATTGGTCTATCCTTAGCAGAATATTTCTACGAGCAAGTAAACCAACTAAACAGTTTCCTTTGATGCCCAAGTGTTTAGGTAAAACTGTTCGCAAATCCTTCACTTCTAGTGTATCGGATGAGAACTTAATAATTACAGCTTGAAGTAATCCTTCTTCCTTTGCGAAAACCTGTCACTCTCCCTTTGTGAATTGAATCGTAGGCTCTCCATGTACATATTGAATCTGTTTCAACTGAATTTTTGTCAAATTTTTGACATCTTGATTTGTGGTTAATCGAGTAGAAAATGATGTTTGTTGATTAGGATTAAGGTTTGTCTCTCCCACAACCAAAGGCCAGGGAGAGATGTGCACAAACATGGCTGCTGCTAAGTCTCCATCGCAATTGCTCAGGGTTTAGGGCGTCCGCTGTTTCGAATTACTGACATCATGCAAACCAGTTATTTGAATTTATTTTACTGAATATTAATTTCTTTTCTTTATTCACAACATGAAATTATTTTTTTGGTAAAAACTTTAAATTATCATTAACCAACAAAAAACATTACACCATAAGGCTACTTATTATCTCAGCAACCTTCTCAGAAGAGTACTAAGATGCATAGGTTTCCAACTAAAACAAGAAAAAACAATTAGACGCTAAGTAACTTGGAATTATTGTGGTGATTAAAATATCTAGTTAACTTAAGTATTCAAATCAATTTAAATTGAAATGAAATTCGTGGATAAGCAACAAAAGTTTTGTTCATAAGATAATAAGATTATGTAAAAATAAGAAGTAAAAGGTTTAAAGATCTCTTATCCATATTTTGATTTTCAAGTAAAAGGTTTTTTAATATCTTTCCAGAATTGGTTTCTTAATTTTCCTAAAATTAAAAGGCGACTCTGTTTTTGAATAGATATTTACTAAAAATTTACTTTTAAGTTCAAAATACATAAGCCCATATCAAAGTGAACTTTTCTTTTAACATTATTAGTATTTGTTTTGGTTATATGACGGAGTCAACAATACAAAAGAAATTTAAAGTAAAGCTACACAAACATGAAATTAATCATTGGCTCCAAAATAGGTGAAGGATGAACAAAATTATGTCTAGCTTATGATAGATGGTGCTAGCCTGAGTAACATCATATGTGCTAGAGGTTATAGATAAGTTCACAGGTAATGAACCTACATAAAATAAAAACTTTTTATAAGTCATCAATAACATAAAATCTATTTAACAATATCAACTATCCTAACTCATAGGAACAAATCGATATCATACATTTAGCACTAACCATACAAATTCAACAACAATATGCTTCAAATGGCACTAAGCCCATATCAAAAACATTAATTTCTAGCACAAATGATAAGATGGAACTTGAAAATCAACCTCAAAGTTTATAGAAAAATACAAACACAAGGAAAAGGAGTCTGGGATCGAGAATCTAACAGTCAAAAACACTTCGGGCAAGTAAACTCACGCATTGGAGGCACACAAATACAAAAACAAGGGTATGGGGAGATATAGGAAGGAAGAGAACTTAAAAGCAATAAATGATTTTCTTTAGAACTTGAAGAGACACTTGGCATATTTAACTCAGACCGACTCAACGCGACTAATGTCGCCGAATGCATTCGGTGCATCACTGATGGACCTAAAGCTCATTGATGAGGCAGGCCTAAATGGATAGCAAACCTGAAAGTTGATTGGGCAGACTCAGTGGAGTGGTTCCCACACTTAAACTCCCTTTTAAACCAAAATCCACAAGGGGCTTGAAATTAGCCCGAAAACCCCGGGATCCGTAAAAAGGGACATTTTAGACCGAATTCAACAATTAAAAGCTAATCGCACCGAAGAAATTCTAATATGGGAATGTTTACCAAGAATGTTGGCCAAGGTCAAACTTAGGCCTAAACTTAAAAGCTAAAATGCCTAATTGCATAAACTTGCACCGAAAGCCTTAGGATTTGTGTCTACCATGCCACTAGTTTAAAATTACCCTTCCAAAGCTGATGGAACCATGAGAATATTATTCCAAGGGTTTCTTCCTACAATTTTAATCGAAATCAACTGTTTAAGGTTTAAAAGCTCCAAAATATAAAAAAATTCATTAAACCCATACGAACGACTGACCAAACTATCAGTCCCAATAAGTCGTAAATGACTTGGGGTCAATATGGAAAAGTTCTAAATGACAAACAGAAGGCCTTCACAAAGAGATGACTGAGAGGGTCATTATACCCTGACACTCTCCAAAAACCAAACCACGTAGCCACAAAGTTTTTTGACGTCCACGGCTTTGAATCACCCAAAATGGAGCTCAATTGAGGGAGATATCACCAAAAACAATTTTGAGAATAATAACAGATCGCACATGGTATTCTTTTAAGAAATGAGATGGATTAACTCATCGTAATCGTGAGGTAAAGGGTCAGGATCATGGCCCACTAATAAAATGTTCCTCGCAATCGTGGAGGTCAAACTTTGTGATCACAATGTCCAAAGGTGGTCAACGCGGGTTGGCATCTTATCACGATCGCGACAAGGAGAGCCTGCGAATGCAAAGTTAAAATGGGATACACCCTCATAATTATGTCAAGGACACGCTATCGTAAACCATACAAACTAGGCCTTTATGAATGTGGCCAAGGGCCCCCCGAACATGAACTCTTTACTGGGTTACACCAACTGAGGCACATCAACTAGTTTGGCCATTTCTAGAATTCTCCAATGGGGTGCTCATGATTTATTCAGAATTCTATGCGCACAAATGAAATATGCTATCAAACCAAATTTGAAATTTTCAAAACTTCAAACCAAGGTCATCTCGAAAAAAAGTGAGTCCCACCCAAGCTCCATTTTTGCCAAAATGAACAATGGGGCATGAAATTAGCCTAGAAGCCTTAGGATCCACACAAAAGATCGTTTTAGACCAAACTCAATGTCGTGGAGCTAATAGAACCTTTATAATTGCATTTTTGAGGTCATTTTCGTGAACTTTTAATTGAAGTCAACTGGTCATGTTTCAAAAGCTCTAAAATACATAAACTTGTGCAAAAACCAAATTAACAACCATATGACTGAGATGGCAGGCCCAGCAAGTCATAAACGACTTGGGTCGCTATAGAAATGCTCTTAACGATGAAATGAAGTCATTTTCATATAAATGACCTGGAGGGTTATTACATGTAAATACTTGGTCAATTAATTGTGTGCATTTTATTATATGAATAATATGAAACTGACACCAATTAATTGTGAACGTGCTTTCTATACTTCCATATGTTATTGCAGAATTGACACCCATTTCTAAAAACCTTTGTGGTGATATCCCACTCTATTATTGTGATGACGCATGGTGTGAATGTGGGTATCAACCTCCTCAAGGTCAAATTTCATAAACTAGTTAAAGCATAAATTGAAAAATTAAATTTTCATGGGATGAAATAGAAAGCATAAATTAAGCCCATATCAAGGTGAACTTTTCTTTTAACATTATTAGTATTTGTTTTGGTTATATGACGGAGTCAACAATACAAGAGAAATTTAATGTAAGGCTACACAGACATGAAATTAATCATTGGCTCCAAAGTAGGTTAAGGATGAACAAAATTTGCCCTAGCATATGATAGATGGTGCTAGCCTGAGTAACACCATATGTGCCAGCAGTTATAGATACGTTTACAGGTAAAGAACCTACATGAAGTAAGAACTTTTTGTAAGTCATGAAATAAAAACTTTTTGTAAGTCATCAATAACTTTAAATCTATTTAATAGTATCAAAATCAAATCATGAAAATGCTACTTACAATCGTAATTTGCCCAACCAATTCTTTGTCGAGCCAAATCATATACAATGAACCTATCTTTATGCGCAACATCTGCGTAACAAGAGAGAGAAATGTATGAATGACAATTAAATTATGATGCAATTAGGGAACAAAGAAAGATACATATGGTAAATTACATAAGGCCTTATTTTCAGTATTCTACGATTAGGATATTAAAATGTAATATTAACACTAAAGTTTCAAAACTAACCTCCTAGAATTGTTCGGCTTAAATCATTTCTTATAAAGTGAATGCACCACTTAGCAGCACCATCCTGTTAAACACATATAATAGTGTAACTTATCTTTGTATTTCATAAATATAACATATGAATTTTTTTGTTGAATCAAATACTCACAAAAAACCCATATCCTCGAGATAGTCTGTTGGTGTTAAATTCATGGATGCATCACCAACGAAGTTTAGAGAAATTGTTGGAAACACCTTGGCAGGAGCGGCTCAAGCATATTAGTGGCCTAAAGCAAAAATCAAACGGGGCCTTACACTTGAATTGTTAATAACTTTTATATAATTGATTTCTTCTAGTTTTCAATTGATGATATAACCATTCTTATTTTAAATTATTTTTCATGAGATATAGTACTCCAAATATGTCAAATTTCTTCTAATAATTCCTTCATTTTTTTATGAAAAGTTTACCTTTTCTACAAATAGTAGTCAATATTTGTTAAATAAATAATAACTTATAACCTATTATTATTAAAAATGAGGCCCCTTAAATTTGGGGGACTAAGACACTTGTTTTTTTTTTAACACTGTCGAGCCACCCCTGCACCTTGGCAATGTTCTCTGAGAAACTGTTCAAGTCATCAAAGAGACCAATTAGGTAATTAATTAATAATTTTTATTAAATATTCACTGATAGAAAACACAGTAATGAACCTTGAGGAAATGAGATAGCATGGGTACATTGCTGATGTGATTGGCTTAGCTGAAGGTGAAACAACTATAGTTATCTGCGAATTAAATGATCGAGTTAACAAAATGGTAAATTAGTTTGCCTTGTTTGTACATGTAGATAGATAGCGTTTAATACATAATTAGAAAAATAGTTGAAATCAACTTTGTTTGATCTCCTAGAATTTGAAAAGTTATGAGGAAAATAGTCTATCAAATTACTGGACATTGCCTTGTTACCCGATAGAGCACTGAGGGTAGTGGTTAGTGGCTTGATGCGTGCCTGAGACGTCGTCTATGCGATAGCACATGTCAAAAACATTTAATAACAGCCCTAAGTCGTGGTTCACCTCCCAAGTTAAAAAATTTACCCTAGCTCTCAAGAAACTGATTGATCTCTACACGGTTTATCCATCATCCAAGGTATTATTTGGCCATAAAATATTGATGATTTCTTCATCCTAACACAAATGTTTATTGCTAACTTTTTGATTTTTAGATTTGTAGCAACATCTTCACACATCTGCATCCATACTTCTCCTACTCTCTCTTTCTCTCAATCGTCCCTAATTTAGACATCGAAAGGCCTCGAAGATGAGTCACCAAACTTGTGTGTTCTCTTTCCCTGAGTTTTTTTTTTAACTTGAATTGTTTCTAGAAATTTTGGAGATTAGTATAATTATATTATATACTACCCGTGAAGATGATAAAATTTTCTCATTTGATATAGGCACTTGTTCTGTTATTGAGGCTTTGGATGTTGCATTGAGGACGATATGCTCTTTAACTTGTGGTGGTTGTACATCGAGTTAATGTTAGTGCTCAACTTTTGTTTTTATTTGATCTTCCAGGTTGGGGAAGTAGCTGTGATTACCTGCAAGACGACAGAGTATGCCTATGGAAGCATTGGGTCCCCACCGAGTAAGTTAACTCTGTAGATCTTTTTTACATGCTGCAAGCATCTCTTGTCATGAAATCTCTGATAGTACCCTCGGTGCGATTGACACTGTACATAGATATATTTATGCAAAACCACTAAGTTGAACATATATTAAACTCCAATTCATAACTTTGGGAGTATGATGAGCTTAGTTCTAAGAACTTAAGGTTAAAGCCATTAAGTTTAAATCTTGGATTTGTCTCAGTTATGAGGTTTTAACTGAAGAGGAGAATTTGTGCTCCTCCTGATCCCAACATTCCTATGTACTCTATTAAGACAGGGGATAAAAAACAACAATTGACGCCTCGTGGCACATGCTTGGCTTGGGATATCAGAGTAAGACCAATATCGACAATGTGAAGAAGAGCCAAGGGAGATTTACTTTGGTCTTTGGCAATACCACACACACAAATTAATCCAGTGTCCAAATTCCCTTGAAACATTTTATTTCTAGTCTATCTCTAGTAACAGCATGGAGAAGCACGCAAATACTAATGAGATAAAGCAATGTAAACATATTTGCAGTTTATAAAGGATGGTTATCAGTGGAGGAATATGAATGCTGAAACGGTGACCAGCTGGACAAAATTGTAGCCAGAGTACTTGACCACTTTTGTGATAAACGATAAGCGAATGATGAGCAATTTCAACTATACCTTATGTCAACGATAAGCGAATGACAAGCCAGATTGTATAATTGCAGTCATGGAGCACTTGGGGCTAAGATTGGGGTACCGTTTCTATCTAGTTGCTTCAGAAGGGCTTACATTTTTGCTAAGAATTGTGGCGAAAAAAGAGATGAAGGATAATGAACTTATCACCACAAACTTAGATGTCTATGGTGAAGAAGAGCCAGGGGAGATTTACAGTCATGGAGTATCCTCTGGAGGAGTAGGAGATGATAACAGACATAATTATGGTTACTTTATCACAAAGAAAAACAAGGGTGAAACAAGGGCACTTGGAAACAACCCCGCTGTATGAGGATATTACTTTTAATAATGTAACTTGTTGGATACTACTTTTTATAATGTAACTCGTTGGATATTACTTTTTATAATGTAACTTTTTTAATTGCTGGCAGCAATATCATTACTTGTAAATTTATGGTTGTTTGAACTATTTATTGGCTTAATTAACTTTAGAGAATTGTTCTAAGAATCAATTTGTGGGGGTTCAAACCACCGCAAAATAACCTCTGCGGCTTGTTACACAGGTTAGTGAAAAACCGCCACAACTTAATTATGGCAAACCTAATTTTGGGGGTTGCTGAAAGCTCTGTTATAGCAAATTGCGGGATTCCTAACCCCCATAGTATGTAAAATAAACCCCTGTTATTTAGGGTATTTTCTTTTATAGAATATCTTCCATGAATGAGTTAGGGCTATATTTTTTAATCATTCTTTATTTTTAATAAAACCCCAAGAATCCTCCATAAAAGAATCCTATTCCCATGATGATTCTTACCCGACTTTTACAAGATTTCAGGTATGAAATCATGAAAGTAACGGTTTTTATCTAGAAAACTAAGTCTAATGATTTCTTAACAATTTTTTTTATAACTTCTTAATAGTTTCTTGATATTTTTTTCATGAATTCTTGAAAATTCTATGTTATGAACCCTTGAATGATCATCACATAAATTCTTCAAATATAAATTAAATCTTATGATGCTATCTTATGTTTTCTTGACTATAATATTATGATGTGATATATATTTGTCACGCCCCAAGCCTACGCCCTGGGCGGAACCGACACTCGAAGACCATTGCTGGCCTCCAAGAG
This sequence comes from Solanum piurae, assembly GCA_029582685.1. Classification (NCBI taxonomy): domain Eukaryota; kingdom Viridiplantae; phylum Streptophyta; class Magnoliopsida; order Solanales; family Solanaceae; genus Solanum; species Solanum piurae. The sequence continues at coordinate 1,927 of JAJOOO010001288.1, read as the reverse complement.
AACCCTTGGCCTGGCTTTCTTGACTCAGCGGAAACTTAACTCAACAACATAACTCAATGCAATGAAAGGTTTTAAAACAACCCAACTGATAAATATGGCCAAAAAGGCACTCGAGTCTCAAAATAGAATATTTACATATATACATGCATGAGAAACTCAAAACTAACTGACTGACTATCTATGAAGCCTCTAACAATACTGAGATGGATGTTGGGACAGACCCCGCAACATCCTAATAAAAAAAACTAGGAATACAAAATATCCGAGTCCTCCGGAAAGCAAGGAGGCTCACCACTGACTCAGGAGTGCTCAACTGGATCAACGATGTCCTGGATGCTGATCCTGGGTACCTGTGTCTGCATCATAATAAGATGCAGGCCAACTGGCATCAGTACATGGAATATACGAGTATGCGAGCTGGAAAGCTAACTCACATCTTAAGCTTGAAAGGAATACAAGAGAACACTTACCTTGGCTCTGTTCAACTCATGAAAGACTGAACTCAATATATAAAGCAATAAGAAACATGCAATATATAAAGCTTGAAAACTATTTAAAACATGACGTCCAATATTTAATATCATAAAATATCATAAAATATCATGTTTCCTCTCAAAGTCTACCTGTGCAATGCATGAATGAAGTCCCATACCCCCATTCATACTAAGCAGAACCCCTCGAGGAACCATGCAATTTTCTACTGTGGGAGTTCTCTAACCGATAACCACCACTAGGAAACTGAGTGGTGATGCAACATTTTACCTCACGTTTCCCAAGGACCATCCTATACCTTGCCATGATATAGGAAGCCAACTATGCTAAGTTGATCCACTAGCTAAACTTACGGATTCATCTAAAAAGTATGACCCGTTAACTCCCATGTTGGCTCATGGTTCTATGGAGAGTTGAGTTAATATGAACTCAAGTCTCCAACTCGGTGCTCAAGACTACTCCCAAAAATACTTTAGCTCATAAGTGTTTTAAACACATCTTTCTTTAATTTGAGATAATTACTCAAAGCTTAGCCCAAAGGCTCTTTTGGAAAGCATAGTTCCTTTCTTACTTAAATGTAAAAACGTTATAAAATTCTTTGGGAATACTTAGTTCCCTAATAGCTTTTGAGAAATGAACTCAACTTTAAGCTCTTTCCTCAACTTGAAACTCTATACCCTTTACTTGGCTCAAAACTTGAGTCTTACATGAAGTTAAAACGTTCAATAAAGACTCTTTGAGAAACTCTAAAGACTTGCTTGACTTACTTCATAACTTCACTTGACTTTGATCCTAACTTGCCTTGAATTGAATTATGGATTCAAGGTATATGATCACATGTTTATGGACGAGTCCTTGACGTTTAAACGTACCTTGGAGTGTCGGAAACAACTATGAAACATAGGTACAATACCATGGAACATGCATGGAAAAGTGGGGAAAGAATAGGGAAGATTGGTGTCTTTGGCGCTCTGCAAGGCGTGCAGCGCCAGCCCTTGAAGTTTAGAAGGGTCTTGATGGCGCTCTGAGAGGCGCGGCGCCCCAAGGGGTGAAGTTCAGAACACTTCTTGGGGCGCTCTGGTAGGCGCGACGCGCCACCCCTCTCCCCAGAAAACCCGACTTTTCTCCTTCTTTTCTCCAACTCTAAACCCTCCCAATAACAAAGGTTTCAGCCCCAACACTTGGAAGCACAAAATCCCTCAACATACAAGAGATTCAACTCAACAACACAACCAACAACACAACTAACAACAACAATAACTCAACCAATCTTTTCTCAATAATAAAACGATCTGGGCGTGTGGGGTGATACGCTCAAATTACACCTCCCTAAAGAAGCATAAGCGATCGTTATCAAGTAAAGAACCCAACTTGTAGGTTGGGGTCGATCCCACGAGGAAAATGGTTTAGACTTTACTTTAACCCACAATTATAT